>SNQJ01S0104764.1:0-30229 GCA_010110895.2 Picea sitchensis
TGGCATCAATGACAACATGATCCAACACTCTTAATACCAAGATAGAAAGGTGCTAACTTTGATCACTGACATCCCTTTAAACCTAGCTAAGATAATCTATAGAGAAAAGGAAGAAGATATGAACCTTTTTAATGATGTTTGTCCTTGCCCAATCCAAGTTGAGCTCTCATCCCCAAGCTCTTCAACAAGTCATGCAATCCAATCAAAGATGAAACATGCTTCCTATTCTACCATGATTAGTTTGAAACTAGATATATCCATTAAAGACTAGTTCATGTAGGTATACACAATCTCCAAGGAAAAAGGGTAAGCACATGTATTAATGAGAACTCAATAGAGATACTTACAGACCTTTAATGAAGCTGCAACAACCTCTTCCAACTCTCCTTTTCCAACCTCTTTCTTAAATTATCCACAAACAAAATGACTATGCTTCAGTGATTATCTCCCTTACGCGATAATAAGTTTGATGCCTTCAATGTTCCCCTCTTTCACCATGAGGAGGCCTCCTTATATAGGCTTGGAGAGGCCTAACCACCTTAGATATTCTTGGGATAGGTTGAGGATCTTTCTCCATCAGTTGTGGATCCTCCCTAAGATCCAGCTTCGACCTCAAATTCAAATCAAACTAACTTTAGATATAAGGGGGATCTTCCCTTGATTTTCTCAACAACACAACGCTCCCCCAGAATGGTACATAGAGCGCTACAACTCTCCCCCAAAGGAGGGAAAGGAGCATTAGCACGCCCTACTAGTGGGTAGGGGAGCGCTTCCCTTCAAAATTCATTTTTAAGTGGTCTTTCTCAAGGAAAAGGCTTTGTACTTTTTGTCAAATGATTTCTCCTTCTTTAACCAGTCTCTGAGGATGTCTTCAAGTGTTCCTTGTGATATCATTCAAGACACGCCATAGGCAATATGACAGTATAATGTTTGTGACAATTGTGACACTTGCAGCCAAAATGAGACACTTGCAACACTTGTAATGATGATAATAGGTCATCATTGAAGTGATTAATTTTGATGTTTAACAGATTGCCCCCTAAAGTGCAAAGTTAGAAGACGAAAAATGATGACTGAAGTACTTTGTAGACTTTTTTGAGCAAGGGTATGGATTCATGGAACCTGGTAGAAGTTGCATACAACCATAAGACAAATGTTATGATACGTTTCAAACCCAAGGCAGACATACCTATGCTTAGGTGGGAAAGACTTGCAAGGTATGGCCTCCATAAAATACACTACGGATCCATAATTGTATTAACAAAAAGGTATAGCCACGAAAGATACAATGTGGATCTATAATTCCATGAAATGAGCTAATCGTAGCCACACAAAATACACACTAGATCTACGAGACACCAAGACATAGCCACGAACCAATAAAAACTGGATCTATGTGATAGTGTATGTGTCAACATTCAAGATAAACTCTGTCACAACCTGGGAAACGTACATATCAGAGTGATCACTCAACCCAAGGTATTCTTACTGATCCTAATGCAGTATGAGTCTAACCATGTGAATAGATGTCCTGATGTCGAACATGGAAGAAAACACTTGATTACCGGTCATTGAGGTAAACCATTAACAAGTGCGAGAGAAATCATCATTGATATCAATGATTCCCAAGGTACCCTAGTACATTCCAGTGAATGTGAATAGATGTGATGAAGTCAAACATCTGTGGAATCATATGATCAGAGTTCAATGATGTAAACCTACTATCGGAAGCGAGGAGGCCTGCCATTGAGGAATGCATGTCCAAAGGTATTAATTGGTTTCTAAGTTTAATTCTTGGATAATGCATTGAAGTCATCAGGAACAAAATCATTGCAAGAGAGCCTTGATGTATCCCCCATCAATGACATGAAACTGACACAGAGATGTAAATTGGTGAATCAAATGAACATGGGCTGACACGAGTATTGAAATAGGAAATTTTTTATGGTTGACTCTCGAGGCAGATACTTCCCTTGAACACTGAGGCACAACAACAAAAATATGACATGGACCAAAACATGATAATGCCGTGGATACTGTGACTTTTGTCGGGTGACCCAAAGGAGTAAAGAAACTCAAAGGATTGGTTTAGTGTAGAGGTTTAGCAGATTAAAATGTATGCAAATACAAAGTGTTGTGTTCAAGGGAGACCGTAAGAGTGTCTTGTGAGGTTTTCAAAAACTGCTTAGCCTACTTCCTTCAAAATTTTCCCCCATCCAAATAGACGAGTACCTCTTTTTAATTTAACGAGCTCGAGGAGGGTAACACATGATCGATATAACTCACCTTCGGTAAGTCCCTCTTCCTTTTTTTAAAGAAATGGAAGAAGTAAGGGTTCGGTCCCGTATGCGCCCTTCAATGTATATTTTTTAACGAGTCCAGAGAAGGTAAATTCGGTGATTTTTCATGTATAGAGAGCCTGAAAAGAACTTAAAGATGACTCTAGTGTTGTCCTTTTTCATAATGTTAGTCTCGCGAGGCCGAAAAAGAGATAAATTATCACTCGAAAGACACCCTTTCAAACCTTTTAACGAGTGGGAAAGGAAGAAATATCACTTGACAATCTTTTCATGTTTAGAGAGTCTGAAAAGATCTTAAAGACAACTCCAGGGTGTTCCTTTTTTTTGTATCCATGCGAGTCCGAAAAAGAGATAAAAGTTTACTTGGTGTGTTCTCGTGTTTTTTCGAGCGTGAGAATGAACTAAGACCGTGCTCGTTAATGTGACAAGATAACAATCGAACAAAACTTCTCTAAAACCTACCAATAATGATAAAACTGCATACCAGGGTGTTAATAATACCTCCAAAATGATTTTCAAAAACCCAAAATAACTATGGTTTTAGCAAAAATGAAATTTATAATAGTAATATATGGTAAAAAATGTCTTTTACCAATTCATTTGTGCCAAGACTTTTAGTAGTGGAGAAATTGGCTTTGGAGTGCGATTCTTGGACTCATCGGTACCAGAGCTACGGTCATCCATTTCTTTCTCCGTCTGGATTAGGTTGGTCCTCTTCTTCTTCCAAAAATTTTGCATGGTTTACAATTCATTTGTTAGGTAATTTTTTGCTTTAAAAATGATGCCCTGGGAGTCTCTAAGTGCCAAAGAGGCTTAGCGCTCCCCCAAAGGGCTAGGGGGAGCACTATTTGATTTGTTCAGTGCTCTACTAATCTTGTTGAGAGTGCGCTAGCGCTCTATTCAAAGGATAAAGGGGGCGCTACAAAAATGCATAAGAAATTCCAAAAAAGGCTCGGCGCTCCTCTAACAAGCTAGGGGGAGCGCTAATTGGAAATTTAACACTCTGGTAAGCCCATTGGGGGTGCATTAACACTCTAATCAAAGGATTAAGGGGCCACTGGCATGAAAAACAAAAGTAAAGGAATTTTTAAATTTTGAATTACCCAAAAAATTGTTAATATGGCATGACTAATGGTCTTTTGTTGACGATGGTTGCAAGTTATACTTGGAAAAAGACATGATCAAGTGGAAGGAGCATGAGCATGAGCTCAATGACATCGATTCTTTTAAAAGTCCCCAATCAAGGGCCACATTGAATAATTGTTGTATCCTCAAGTTCTTTAAGATGCAGAAGATGAAAAAGGAAGTTCTCCTCCTCGAGTACATGATCTGGTTGTGGAACACTGTAGAACAGGGGCTACAAATTGGGACACAACTGCTCACCATTGAGTTAGAGGATGTTTATTTATTGACTAGAATCTCGAAGAGAGGGGACCCTGTTATCTTATCTGGACAGAGGGCACTTCTAGTGCCTATAGAAGAATATCTGGCAAATCATTGTATTCCAGAATTGAGATTGGTGGGAGGTAGGATTGAAATAAAAGATGTTAGGGATCTACCTCTTCAATCTATTTTATTCACCATCATGAATTTAGTAGGTAGTACCATCTCACACTTGGATTCGAGATCACAAGTGGCTTATGCATTATAGTGTATGGATCCAACTGTATTTAACTGGAGTGCAGGATTCCTTCAAAATGTGAAGGAGAAGATTTCGAGATGCAGGATGGGGAAACAAAATCTGTTTGGATATGGTTCATTTCTAGTTTCGTTATTCTTAGAGAGTATTCCTCAGATGAAGCCACAAATTGCACTATCAATATGAACGGTGGGTGAACCACGTAGGGAGCACTGGACTAGTCTGTCTCTAAGGCTAGGGATGGAGTCAAAGTTCATATTTATAGTTGACCTCTTCGCTTGGTTGAGACGCCAACTGATTGTCATAGAGGAATTCCCATATGACGGAGTGGATTTTTGGGGTAGCATGGACCTGGTTCTTCCAGATGGAATGGACTGGGATGTGTCAAGTGAGAAACCAAAACAATCTTGTCAAGTGTTTTTTGATTTTAAATTATATATATATTTTTTGTTGGGGTACCTAGAAGATTTTTTAACAGACGTATCATTTCATCATGCAAATAGGGGAGCAACATGTCCGATAGAGATACTAGCATTGGGGAATTGTGGATATGCTCAGACAACAGTAGATCATGGGGTAGTGGCAGGGGGTCTCTACGAGGTTGAGAGAAACCTTCTTGGTCTTACGATGGGTGTCCCTCCTCTTAGGAGGCGGGATGCACCTTTGCATCTACAGAGACATATAGTGGGAGTCCTCGACGGTCTGAAATCCTTACTGAGACAAGTATCCCATGCAATAGTGTTCTACTCATAGCACGGCATGATGCGGGAGGATTAGGACCTTCCTGATGTTTTTATAGTCTGTATAACGATGTTATGGGCATGAGGACCCAAATTTTTTCACTTCTATGTATCTTTTTTGTTGTAACAAAACACTTTCTATTACATAGTATATATATACATATATAAGTTTTTTTAGTGCCAAATGATGTTTGCAAATAACAATGTCTTTTATGTGATGCATTTAATTTACACGTGATGTATGATTTATTTCTTTTATGAAACCTCATTTATGTGCAAGATAAAGATCCATGATATAATTGGCTGACGAATCCAAAGTTGTATTGAGTCCTCTTGGTATGTGTTTGTATTCGATAAAATCAAACATTCTTTCAAGATGACAAATGCGTAGGTGGAGACACAATAGGATAGGATTGTGAATGGTGTAGATTCGATTAAGTTGACAAACCACGAGTTGAGAGTCTAGGTTAATAATCATGCAAGATATACCTAGGGAGAATGCTTTGGTTAAAAGTCCGATGACAACATGATATTCTGCCATGTTTTTAGTTGCTTATCCTAATAAAATACCTCTTGAACTCACCAACTCATCACAGTGGTAAATGAACCAATATGCAGAAGCAATATTCTTGGTGTGTCAACTAGCGTCATCCGCAAACCCGACAAAGATAGGAAAGGAAGATGTCATCTTTGCACGCAATCAAAAGACAAAGTATAAGTGGATAAGACAAAAATCGTGCACGCAAGAGAAAAAGACACACCAAAACTAAAATACAATAGTGTACAAAGCACACATGCTAGATGTTCTATGCATAGTACTTCTTCAGGTAAAGACCATTTCGGGGCTCACCCAGGGAGATTTCGTCGTAGTCAACTAGATCGTAGGTGACTCTATGTAAAACACATTTCACGATGTAAGGACGATGCCACAAAGGTTCTAACTTACCTGTCCCTAACTTATCATGAGCCTGGTCGTAAATGAGGACTAGGTCTCCTTCTGCAAAAGTAAGAGGGTGGACGGATTTTTCATATTAACTCTTCATTCACTTATGATACATCTCGTTAGCAAGAGAAACATCGCGGCGTGTTTCATCCAATCTAGTCAGATATAGGAAATGTTCTTCTTCAACAAAAGTATGGGGCAGGATTTCTACTTTGAGTGTCAACGAGGGAATTTCACACTCAATTGGTAATACGGATTCTATTCCGTATACTAACTGGAAAGGAGTGAATCCAGTAATAGTTTTCACTGAGGTACGATGATCCCAAAGAGAAAATAAAAGTTGTAGATGCCAAGATGTCTTGCTTTCCCCTACCATACATTGAATCATGGTTTTAAGGACCTTGTTGATGCCTTCAACTTGTCCATTTTCTTGAGGATAGTAAGGGGATGAGTTCTCATGGCCAAAACCCAACTTGGCATGCAACTCACTCATCATCTGGTTTTGAAAGTGTGAACCATGATCAGTGACAATGGCTTGTGGAACACCAAAGCAAGTGATGATGTGGTTCAATATGAAAAGAGCCGTAGTACGACCATCATTTAGAAAGTTAGGGATAACCTCAATCCATTTTGTGAAGTAATCAACGACGACGATGATATGACCGTGCCCCTCAGCTGAGGTTGTCTTACACTTCATGAAATCAATGACCCATTTTGCAAAGGGGCTGATGGTGACAATAGTATGTAGAAGAGTGGGGTGGGTGTGTGCCTTTTTATGAAAAACTTGGTAGGGTGGGCACTTTTTGACATCCTCGATACAATTTTTGAAGATGAAGGGCCAAAGTAACTGGAATGTAAAATTTTATGAGTTATAGGCATCCCAAAAAGGTTACCGCCACATGCTCCAAGGTGACAGTCATTAAGAACACATTCATCCTCTTCATGCATCAAACAATGTCATAGGATATCCTCGATACCAAGATGATATAAAGTGTCACGGATGATAAGGTAATGTCAAGAATCATGACAAATACAACGACGTTCTTCACAGGAGATATTGGGCTGAAAACATTGGGTTTGAAGATATAAGAGGATATATCCATACCAAGGATCGAACGTGCTAATGAGGAATAGAGTTTCATCGGGGAGAGAATCTCTAGGATCATTATCTTCATCAGCATGGGGAAGGGTGCAGATAAGTTCCGCAAACACCAAGGATTTTTTGTCTTTGGACTTAGAAGATTCAAGATCGAATTCTTGAAGGATGACGATCCATTTGAAATATTTACCCCTAAGAACTTGACGTGTCAAAATATGATACATGGGGTTTGAGTCCACGATAAATGTTGTGGTGCATAGCAAGATGTAATGGAGAAATATCTATACAATGATGACAGCTTCCAAAGCCAACTTCTCAAGATGTGAATATCAGAGCTCTGGACCAGATAGAATTTTGCTCAAATAATATATCACATGTTCGTCACCATTAGGTTCCTCTTGAACTAACACCATAGCGATAGTGGAAGTAGAGGCTGCTAAGTAAAGGATGTAATTCTGCGTATAATTCAGAGGATGTAACAAAGGCGTAGGGGTTAATGCATTCTTTAAAGCATAAAAGGATCATTGAGCAGTGTCATCCCAGATGAAAGGAGTGTCTTTCTGCAACAATCACATAAATCCTTTGGTAATATCAGAGTAGTTACAAATGAAACGACGAAGAAAGTTCGCTTACCCTTGCAAACTTTGGAGTTGTGTCAAATTATTAGGTGGAGGTAAAGCAAGAATAACTTTAATCTTTAAGGGATCCACTCGAATCCTGTCTTTGGAGACAACGAAACCAAGGAGTCGACCTGTTTCAATAGAAAATATACACTTTTGTGGGTTCAAAGAAATACGGTAGAACCAACATCAAAGAAAAATAGCCTGCAGATGACCGATATGGTCGGGTCGACTGGATGAATGGGCAGATAAATCATTGAGGTAAGGTTTTGCAATATGTTTGATATCATGGAAAGCATATGACATGGCCCTCTGGAAGGTAGCACCAGCATTTTTAATACCAAAAGGAAGTTTCCAATAGGCTAAATTTCCCCATGAGAAGATGAAGGATGTCTTGTGTTGATCAGCGGGTAAAATGTCAATCCAGTTGTACCCTGAGAATCCATCCATGAAAGATAAAATCATGCTAACAACACAATTATCAATGATCTGGTCGATGAAGGGCATAGGGTGATTTTCTTTCGGACAAGCCTTATTGAGATCCCTATAATCAATGCAGACACGAATGGTCCCTTGATTTTTAGTGACTGGAACAATATTAGAAACCCATTATGTCAAGGGGACAGGATAGATGAAGCCAAATTTCAATAATTTCTCAAATTATTTCTTAATAGCCATGGTTTTCTTAGGATGAACCGGGCAGAGTTTCTGTCGAACAGGTTTAACACCTGGGTAAGTTTTAATTTCATGCACAACGATCGACGGGTCGATCCCAGGCATTTCCTCATAGCTCCAAGCAAAGAAATCACAAAATTATTTGAAAAAGGCGGTATAAGAAACCACCTCCTCGAGAGAACAATTAACACTGAGATTAATATTTTCCATGACACCCTCTTTGATCAAAATATCATTAACAACCGTAGAAGAGATGTTGCCTAAATTCCCCTCAGAAATAGTATCTTGGGTAAGTATAGGAGATTTTGGAAATTCAAAAACATCGAGGGGGGGGGGATATAGAGTGTATATATTCCTATATTTATTCGAGAGGTGGAAGAAAAGAATATCGATGATGGTTATCATACCAAGGCACTTCGTCAATGCTAAGCATTTCCATAATAGATTCGTCGAAAGGAAAAAATTGGGAAAAGTAGTCAAATGCAGACAATAAGGAATTCAACCAAGATGGCATCGAATAAGTGTGGGGTGATAATAGATGTTGGTCATTCAAGGAGGGAGAGGTTGATTGAATAGTAACGTAGGAAGCCTTGGCTGAACTAAGTGGCATGGTGTCACCTAGTGCATCAAACTCCAAAGGACTAGATATGATCCAAGGATGAGATGATTACAAAGACTGATAAGTTGAATTCAAAATCATATTGGTTGTGGAAATATGATGTGTGGTGGGAGGAAGTGGTGCAGGGAAGGTACCCATAAGGCTAGAATATTTCAACAATCCTACACCAATTCTTTCATACATTATCTTGTGATCTCCCAAGAAAGGGATATTGTTGGTAGCGGGAGTGCAAGCATTGTGTGTACTGTCATCTAATTGGTCGATAGTTACAATTTTACCTTGATGAGGAAATTGTACACATCAAAACACCGAAGAGGCTACGACAATAATATCATAAAACCAACTTCTTCCAAGTAGCAAGTTGTAATTGAGAGGAGCATCGACTACCTCGACATCAACAAAAACAATTTTTCCACCCAACTCAACGACTAAGGATTGCAAGAGTCCATGAGGATGAAAAACTTGCCCGTCGAAAGCTCGTAACATCCTAGGATATTGGTTAAGTGTAGGTGATTTTAACCCTTTCCAACAGGATAACGACATGACACAAGTAGAAGCTCCCTCATCTAGTATAGTGCGATGAATGTGTTGATTATGAACTACAACATCAATCTGAAAAGCAAGTTGGTGAGAGAGTCGTGACTTAAAGTTGTCAAAGTTAAACACAATTTTATTAGATGAATCAGGATCAAAAGTGCCAATGGCATACAAGAGTGTTCTACATTGACTGGGACAGTGTTGTAGAACTTCTATTGCAGACATAGCACATGGGGCTTGGGCCAAATCTTCAAAAATTTTGTAGTTTTAGGCTTCTTGTGAACTAGGATTGAATGTAGATTTACGAATAGTTCTTTTGAGAGGGAGTAATATAGAGTTGATTGTAGGTTTATCTATCTGAATTGATCCAGATAGAGGACTAATAGATGAAGGACTAACAGAGGATGGTGATGGATCTGGTAAAGTATCGTTAGTGGCCTTTTCTTTGTCAGGTTTAACTGGCATGTCATAAGTCATAGAGAGAGTTGTTAAATCAATTCCACTAAACATATAAATGTGAGGACTCATTGAGGCTTCATCATTATAAGGGTGGTTGGAATTTCCCTCTAGAGAGGGGATTTGAGAAACCATAGATTGTTGCTGAGGAAAAGGTTTTGTAAGCACGTCGGGTTGGGAATTTCCCTTAATTTTTTTTTCCACTTCATCGCGATGTGGATAGTCTCGAGTGTAGTGATCATCACCACAAATAAGACATGGAAATTTTGGTTTCCACTGTGGTTTCTTTTCGGTATAAGGTGGTGGAGGTTGAGTTTTAGGTTGTTCATTAGTGTTATTCTTCTTTGGTTTATTTTTTGTCTTCTTCTTACCTCTTAATTTTTGTGAAGGGGAAGACTGAATTGCATTCACCTTAGAGACTTGAGTTGGAAGGGAGGTAGAGGAGGGTGTTTTCGGACTAGGAATGGGTGCCGAAGTAGATTGATTTTTAGTTCCAGTTGACTGGGAAGTAGATTGGGTTTTGACGGAGCCGATAACGCCATCCACATGAGATGAGGATGAAGGTTTGGATGGATCAGTAGTGGCACAGGTAGCATTTGGGATCAACTCATACAAAGTACCATATTGTGAATAAACCAAATCTAAGTACTAGGCCCGAGAAATGGATTCTTCCTCGGTGACTACGCCACCCATGGCAACATCATGAGCAATCGGGGGTAGAAGTGATTTGGTAAACCACTCTGCTAATAATTGGTCAGGAATGATTGATTTGATCAACCTTCATCGTCATCTCCACTCATGAATATGATCAGAGATATGTGAAGAGTTAGTCTGACGAAGGGAATTCAAGAGTTCGGTACCTGTCTCGTATCGAATGGGTAGTTGAAAGTGTGTGAGAAAATACATGGCAAGGGAGTTGAAATCTTGGAAAGAACCACGTGGAACTTCAATATACCACTTGGCTGCAGAGCCCGTAAGTGTTCACTGGAAAAGTCGTAAATGTATAGAATCATCCATTAAGGAGTTTGATGAACACCATAAATGGAAATTCATCACATGGTTATTCGGGTCTTCTCCAGGTTTACCATCAAATTTTGGAATATCGGAAGGTAATTTAGCAGGAATCACTGGCCAAAAAGGATAATGTAGTATAGGATCATTTGTCAACTGAGACAAGTCTGGGATATCCAGAGTAGCGAGGAAGGGTAGTTTTCGGTTAACCTGCAGGTGATACTGGTGTGACATAGGGATACCAGTAGGGTCGTAAACTGGGTTAGATGGATAATTGTATCCAGTAGGTCTTCCTATGTATGGTTTTTTTTGACGAGGATAAATAGGATTCGATGATGATTGAGAAACATGTGCAAGTGGAGGATAACCTGATGGGTTTTGAGGATTATAAGTCGAATGATTTATTTTCCCATAAGGGGGGTAAACCTTTTTTCCATGAGGGGGATACACATTAGTCCCATGGGAAAGATAAGTTTGTTGTTGTCCTTGAGGATGTTGTGCCCCAGAGAATTGTGGATTTCCTGGGAAAGGAATATTCCAAGGATTTGGTGTCGTAGATGCATTCTGTCCATATAACGGGTGATGGAATCCAGTTTAAGGTTGCCCCCTAAGCTAAGGTTCTGTCTCGATTTGAGGTTGACCCCCAAATTGAGGTTTCCCCCAATGTGAGGTTGAGTTCCTAGAGGGATCTAGAAACCAGAAGTGAATGAATGACCGATGCCTCCAACTAGATTAGAGCCACCAAGACCAGCTCCTCCAAATAAAGGTGTAGGTATAGAACCAACAATGACGTTATATCCAGGAGTAACAAAAAGTCCAGAAACTCTAGGTGTAACCTGGGAATTATTAGCAATGGAAGGATTCAGAGGTCTATACCCAGGGGGAAGTGACGGATTTGGTCTAAGTGGTGTTCCAATTAGAGCTTGGAGCAGTGTCACATTAGTGGTAGGGATAGTAGAATGCACCATCTAGATCATAGGGTTTGAGTGAGAACCAATCAATAATTGGTCTGCAACGGTGATGACATTATTGGTTGTACCAATAAAGTGGTCTAAGGGTATCGTATAACTAACAGACGTATCAGGCACTTGTGATTCCATAGGTCAATCGGGACTCACTCCTAGGTTACCGTACAGATCACGTACTATTAAAGGGAAAGAACCAAAAATAGAGGTTCCAACAATATGAGTCGAGGTCCTAAATGGTTCACTTTGGAAAAAAGGATCCTTGACTCCAGAATCTGTGTAAGGTTTGGTGGGTATCTCGGTTTCAACAACAATATCTCTGAATGAGTTCACGCGGGGTATACCCAGATTTCATGAAACACTCAATGCCATATTGAGAGGGAGGCAAAAAGCCTCTAAAGAGTTTGAAACAATTTGAAATTGTTATAAAGAGTGTGTGCTTCCAAACTCAGAAGGTAGTTCGCTATGAGCCTCAGGTGGGCCCTCTGATGAGTTGGAAGAAAAGGTAAGTAACCTACGGATCTTTTGGGGGTAACCCTTTCATCCTACATGACCGGTGAAGGTCGATGTTGGTCGAGATAAGTAACAAACAAAATAATAAATCTATGGCCAACTAACAGAAAGAAACAACATACACTAAGAAATCTAGGAATCAAACCAAGCAAACAAAACCTTCTCTCGATGACCATACTAGTTGATGATGAAATCCAACGTCGCGTGATCAAGTCAAGAAGGGGCTAGGATATGAGCAGGTGGAATAGTTATGATGGCAAACTGCTTAATGGAATTACACCTTGGTGCAAGATTCCACGTAGTAATTGTGGATTTAACTTCCAAGGAGCCTGAGTGAGTTTGACTACCATCCATTCCAGGTACAACGAAGATTTCCCTTCATCATTACCTTGTGTAAAAACCCTAAATATTATGGCTACTAAGGACACCAACTTGCAGTCAGCCCCTGGGTGGGTACAGTCGATAGTCTAGTCCGAACGTATGGGTAGGATAACAAGTCTTAAATCCTTCGAGAGAACTGAGGACAAGTGGATCAGTAGAACTGCAGAGGACCCCGAACGGATTCAAAATTCATGAAGCACCAAGACCAAATGAATACAATTGAGCCTCAAGAATAACCCCCAATATATGATCTGACTACTACGAACGGTTGAAACACAGAGGGATAATCTCCGTAACTCTCCTGAACACGACCTCGTGTGTAACCCCTATGTGAGAGGGGGATCCCAGAAAGCTTATACGAAAATTGAATTTTCTCTCCCTATTGCAAGATGTTAATGTTTGTTTTGAATGCTTTGGAGAGTCATACTCACAGTAATCCAAAGCACTAATCCTAGTCTAATGTTGGTGGAATATTATAAAAACCAAATGTTCTAGATCAATTTTAATTAGCATTGATTTTTGTGGTTGTTCTTTACTCAGAGAGTGAAACTGATGATATTATGACTCAATTCCCAAAAAATGCATAAGAAATGATAAGCAGTCTTTTATTTCAATGAATGTCTATTTAAGGGAAGGAGAATGGATTTTTATTTCACCGTCAAACACTAAGATGCAATGAACTCATGCAATTGTTCTCAATCAAGAATCCAATATAATGCTAAAATATTCAGAAATTCATTCTAATAGCCAAAAACCAATTGCGAAAATATATCCTTTTGTTTAAATGTGAATGATAATCAGCTTGATGTAAATATTCCTATGTTAATCAGACTTCAAGATCTGTGAGATTTAAGTAATCAAAAGAAAAACTCACATAAACAAAACACACTCTCATTGTGATAAAACAAGAAACAAAAAGAAAACCAAATATTCAAACAGGAGAAAATGCTCAGAAAAAGAACTCAAAGATCAGAATAGAACATTGGATAGATATTTGAATTTCCTTATAACAACTTTCATTCAATTAGATAAATGAAAAAATCAGTAGATAGACTCCAAATCTCAAAGAAGAAGAGTGACTCAAAGTAAGGAAAAAATATGCCAAAATTCCAAACAAAACAATATCAATTCTTATAAATCAAATGGTTGAAGCCTAAAACAAAGCCACATTGAGATAATGATAACCCTGAGCACATGAATCAGCAAAAACTACACTTAGAGATGGATTCCCAAAAGGTTTTTAAGCAGAAAAAGACCAGTGCTCTGGTGTCAAGAGAACCCGAGCGTTTCAACACTCTGTGGGAACCTGCAAGGGAGTTCTAGCACTCTAGTTGTAGAGGCAGGGGAGCTCTAGCCTCTTAGAAGAACAAAAATTTTCCCATAACGCAAAAACTCAAGAAAATTCTGAAATTCAGTGTGTATGGGATAAATCCAAGAGACAATCAACACATTTAAGAACCAACAACATAAAATGAATAAGATCTAAAGGTGAGCAAAGGAAAAAAACAAAACCAAGGAAGGAAACCAAAACCGAAAGCTTTGGTTCCCAGTGGAGTCACCAATTTCTGTTACAGGAAAATCCCCCTGGAGATAGGTGAATCTCCTCTTGGACCTTAGACTCTTAAGACCAAGACAGAAAGGTGCTAACATTGATCATTGACATCCCTTTAAACCTAGCTAAGCTAATCTATAGAGAAAAGGAAGAAGATATGAACCTTTTTAACGATGTTTGTCCTCGCCCAGTCCAAGTTGAGCTCTGATCCCCAAGATCTTCAAAAAGTCTTGCAATCCAATCAAAGACGAAACATTCTTCCTATTCTACCATGATTAGTTTGAAACTAGATCTATCCATTAAAGACAAGTTCATGTAGGTATACACAAGATTGAAGGAAACAGGCCAAGCACATGTATTAATGAGAACTCAATAGAGATACTTACAGACCTTTGATGAAGCTGCAACAACCTCTTCTAGCTCTCCTTATTCAAACCCTTGCTCAAATGTTCCACAAACAAAATGATTATACTTCACTGATTATCTCCCTTATGAGATCATAAATTTGATGCCTTCAATTTTCTCCTCTTTCACCATGAGGAAGCCTCCTTATATAGGCTTGGAGAGGCCTAACCACCTTAGAGATTCTTGGGATAGGTTGAAGATATTTCTCCATCAGTTGTGGATCCTCCCTAATATCCATCCTCAACCTCAAATTCAAATCAAACTAACTTCAGAGATAAGGGGGATCTTCCCATGATTTTCTCAACATCACAACGCTCCCCCAGAATGGTCCACATAGCACTCCTTGCTAGTGGGTAGGGGAGTGTTTCCCTTCAAAATTCATTTTTAAGTGGTATTTCTCAAGGCAAAGGCTTTGTACTCTTTGTCAAATTATTTCTCCTTCTTTAACCAGTCTCTGAGGATGTCTTCAAGTGTTCCTTCTGATGTCGTTCGCGACACGACATAGGAAAGATGACAGTATGATGTTTGCGACACTTGTGGTCAAAATGAAACACTTTTAATGAAGACAATAGGTCATCATTTAAGTGAGTAATTTTGATGTGTAACACATAGAATAATTGTTGAATTCCATATAAGTTATTAAAAGAGAAAATAAGACAAACAATTCACTCCAGGAAGAACTAACTTAGAACTCCAAAGAAGTCAAGTAGACAATCATGAAGCTAAAGGTCTAGGAAGAAGAAGACAAGAGATCTAAAGAAGCACTCAGAGGGTTGTTAGAAGAAAGAGACAGGACCGTTGAAGGCTTGGAAGCTAATATAGTCACTCTAAGAAAATATTTTCATAAGAATGACATGCAACAAAACAACACTAGGATATTGGATAATATCATTAAAAGTCAAATACCTTACTATGATAGATATGGATTGGGATACAATCATATGCAACTAGAGAAATTTTTACTCCAAAATGACATAACAAGAAGCAAAACCAAGAATCCATGTAGAAGCTGTCAAAGGTCGCTCGAAAGAAGAAGACAATAAAACTCGAGGGGAAGATTGCAAAAACATTGCACCACCTAGAATATTCAAAAGTCAATATCAACAACAACCAGTTATAAAAAGACCTCAAGAAGATGAAGGATTCAGAAGAGAAACACCATTCAAAATATATTCTACTCCCAGGTATCAAACTATTTTTCGTGGTTCGTATTATTCATGTTATAATTTTGGGCACAAAGCTGTGAATTGTAGAGCCAATACCAAGAACAAAAGCAATGATGAGGGATATACAAGAAATAGTTATTCAAGAAGATCTCATGAAGCACATAGTAGAAGCTACAACATATTTGGATTATTAAGTGACAAGGTAGAATGATACAAGTGCAATAAATTTGGACATATAGCTGGAGATTGTAGACTCATTGTTCCTCCAAGGGAACCAAAGAATAATATAAAAAACCATAAGTAGGAACCACAAAGAATATGGATAAGAAAGAAGGATTAATTCAACACTAAAGAATGCAATATTTCTCTACAACCTCAACACAAGAAACGTGGATGGTATGTTGACAGTGGATGCTCAAAGCATATGATAGGTGATAAAGACAGGTTTCTCACATTGAAAAAGGAAAGAGATGGATCAATTTCATTTGGGAATGAAAACTAAGCCAAGATTATTGGAAAGGGAACAATTAAGCTCAAAAGTAAGGATGCCGCTGTATAAAATCTTTTATTGGTCGAAGACATGAAACACAATATTCTAAGTGTAAGTCAAATGTGTGATCAATGACACAGACTTGTGTTTGATTCAAATAAGTGCAAGATAAGGAAAGTAAAATCAAGCAAGTTGGTAGCTACAATTGTAATAAATCCAAGCAACACATATGTTCTAAATGAAATAGGAAAGGAAATATGTTTCTTAGGAAAGGACGATGAAATTTGGCTCTGGAATAGAATAATGGGTCACATAAATTTTAATGATCTTGTCAAAGTCAACAAAAAGGAAGCAATAAGAGAAATTCTTGAGATCTCGAAACCAACAAAAATTCTATGTAAGCATTGTCTATGGGGAAAACAATCCAAGACAAAGTTCAAGTCAAAGGAATATTCCACAACAAAACCCCTGGAGATTGTACATATTGATCTAGTTGGACCAACAAGAATGAAGGGATTGAAAGGTGAACAAAATTCCATGCTACTAGTTGATGACTACAAAAGAATGATTGCATTTTTATTTGTAAATAATAATTTAGAGGCATTCAAAAGCTTTAAGACATACATATAGATGGTTGAAACTGATACAGAGTTGAAAATCAAGTGTTTGAGATCAGACAATGGAGAAGAATTTACATCAAAGGAATTCATGGAATTCTGCAATGAGCATGGGATAAAGAGGCAATTCTCGGTATCCAGAACACCTCAACAAAATGGAGATGTTGAAAGGAAGAACAAAACAATAGAGGAAATGGATAGAACCATGTTAATGGATTACATGTTGACATATGTATTTTGGGTACAAGCAATGCATACAAAAATTCACATTCCTAATAAAGGGATGCTCATAAATAACAGTGATAAGAATCCATATGAACTATGGAAAGGAAGACCAACAAATGTAAAGCACTTAAGAGTGTTCAGAAGCAAATTCCACATCAAAAGAGAAGATGACAGAATTGAAAATTTTGATTCTTGAGTCGATAAAGGCATACTGGTTGGGTACTCAGGGAAAAGGAAAGCATACAAATGTTTCAATCTGCGACTCAAAAGAATAGTGGAAAGAATCAATGTGATGGTTGATGATAAAGATGGCCGAAAGATAAAGGAAAGTAGAAAATATTTAATGGAACATGATCATGCTGAATATTTGAAAGACGAAGAAGTAGATGAATGTAACACCCCAGGTTTTGAGCCCCATATTAAATAATGTATTTTTTAAGTGTTGAGAGGCCAGTGTGCCTAAGAAATGTAATTTTTTTTATCATTATTAATAATAAATACATCGTTGGCTTCTAGATGGACAAGGACTAGAGTTATAGGGGGCTATGATTCCACAAGAGAGGGGTCTTGAGGGGGTAAGTGTTTATTTCATTTTTTTATTACAAATTTTGTTTAATGGGGGAAATCAGTTACGTGTGATTCTTGGGGGAAGGCCATGAGGTTCTTTATTCCCAAGAGTTACATAAACCCATCCCTAGTATATTGGGGCAGTCCATTCTCTCTCTCACTCCTGTTTGCATTCTAGTTTTGTTGTTGGTCGCCTTACTCATTCACTCACTCATTCATTCGTTCACATGAAATCCATTTCTCTCTGTTCACACCTTTCATGGAGATCTCAATCCATTCTTTTCTGTCACCCACTCATCCTTCCTCATCCGTGTCTTGGCTTGGGAAAGGAAGATGAATTTCTGAAGAGAAGCCATGATATTGTTGGCTATAGATATTGTTGGTGTAATCCAACCATGATTTGAGGCTTGCATGTATGAGATGATTTGGGTTGTGTCCAACTTTGCTCACAATTGTGAGTCATGAGAGTCCCAACATGGATATTTTGGACCAACTGCACTGGAGCCCCGGAAGGATAAGGACAACCTAAGGTATTGTATGGCAAGGAAGGGAGAGGGTCCATTCTTTTGGGTTATGCAGGATGGGAAGAAGAGAGATAGGTACTTGGATTGTTGTGGGTGTTGGGAAGCCAATGAGAGATTGAGTGATGACTGGTTTGGGAAGCCAAGTAACACTCTGGAACCGTCCTTGTGGATTCATAGCCCTAGCTCAAGGGTGACATTGCTGTTGAGACTTGGAACAATAGTGTCTATGGTTGGGTGGAACATCCTTGGTCTGCAGCCAATTGGTGTCTTATTTTGTAAAAGATAAGTTATCTCTGTTATGATATTGTTTACATATGGATGATTTATTCTTCCGTGTATTTACTTATCGTTGAATTCAATCTTTATAATATGCATGCTTGTTGGTTATTTCTCTGCATGTCGTTTAGTTCCTTTATTTTATGCATCTTTATTAATTTGAAAGGTATATGTAAGACATACAAGTCTGAGAGTGGTATTGAAGTAGTTTAGCCCAATCGATGGGTGGTTCGATATGTTACATATTGGTATCAGAGCCTAGTTCCAACACTAAGCCTGGATGGGCCGCGTAAATTGAGATTGAAGCAAAATTTTCATAGAGAATTTAAATTGTAGAATGTCAAGAGGCGTTGAGAGCACACCTTAACTGTGTTTGAAATATCAGGAGGTGTAGCGGTTTGAGAAAATGAAATGGTCGTAGGATTTGTTCGAGAAGGGTTTGAATCCTTTACAATCATTAGATCTCGGAAAGGAGTGTATTGGTTAAAACCTCAAGTCCTTTGGGCTTCATTGCTTTGGACTTCATTTCTTCGAACTTCGTTGCTTCAGACTTCGTTTCTTCAGAAAATTTCTAAGTCCTTGATGATAAGAAGGTAAAATCCCTGAAGCTCCAAAGTCCCAAAGTGAATCTATGCCATAGATCACTGGGAGGGGTACTTGACTATTGGATTTGGCCAAGGACAGATATGGGACGTTGGATCAAGAACATATCAGGAGGTGAGGAATAGTGTGGAAGATCAAATCCCAGCTGCCAGATATGCACAAGAACGACTGTGAGTCGTAGATATCACCACAGTTAGGAGGTTTGACACTTTGAGAGAAACAAGCCCTTAAGTTGTCAGGAAGAAAATATTCCTAAGTCCCAAACTTTTTAATAAATATGGACCATTTTTGTTTAGGGACACGTTTCCATAGATTAGAAAGTATTCAATAATTTGACGTTCGACAGTTTGGGGCTTGTGTGGTGTTCAAAAAATAAATCCTCAGAAGCCCAAATTCCTGAAGACCCAGAGCACTGGAGTGATGAAACATGATGAAGTCACCTAGAATGACGTAGATCTGTTCAAAAATTAGGTATTTTAGGATATTTGCAGTGTTTTTTTACAAGAAGTGTCTAATCCCAAAGCCCCAGAGTGTCGAAGTATTAAAGATCTGGAGCGTAGCGGTTTGGGGAGTCAACCACTTCAGCATTCGGGGGAAAATGTTGTGTTGTGTTGCAAAATTCCCCGAAGCTCAGAGTCCCAGAGCTCCTAGTGACCATAGATATTAGTAGAAAACCTGGAATGTTGATCGTCAAACCCTTAGGGGGTTCGTCACTTCAGCGTTCAGAGGAATTGTAATGTAATGCTAGGAAATCCTCCAAAGCTCGAAGCTCTGAAGGCCCAAAAAGCTAGAGTGATGTGGCAGGATGATGTCACCTATGGTGACATGGACCTACCTTATACGTGCCACGTGTCATCTTGTTTTAGGGTTTTCATGGACCTTTTGGGTCAATTAGAACTTGACACATGTCACCAGTAGAATGGGCCATGTATCATCCCCGTGGTTTCACCATGTATCACCCCCTAGTGCGTAGTTATTGATGAGACTCTGGAAGTTCAAAGGTTCGGAAGTTTAGGATTTTTTAGCTGTGATGTAGTAAGAAACTCTGAATTCTAAAGCTCCAGAGAAACAAAGTAGTGATACTTTGAAGAGCCTCTCCGGGAGCTCGTCAGTTCGTCGTTCAGAGGGAATGTAGTGTGATGAGGGTGAAACCCCCGAAGCCCGAAGTTTCGAAGCTCCAGATAAGTGCTTTTTAGCCAAGTGTAGGGTCATATATGTGGTCACATGCAATTGAGAGCTAAAGGAAAAAGGGTTAATGGTCAAATTTTTGTTTTTGAAGAAACAAAAGCACTAAGGAAGGATTTGGCCCATGGTTTCAAGCTGTGGTCACTTGGGAAAGTGGTTTGAAGGAAGCGCCTATGTAGAATTGAATTTTGTATCGACCAAGGGATAACATGGAAGTGTTATATATATATATATATATATTTATATATATATATATATTCCTAATGAGTTGAAAGGACCTGTAGCATTGTTGACAAATTTTGTTTACCATATGCTTAATTCTAACAAAGTGGTCACTTGCACATTTTGCATAAATAAGGGGTTTAAACATATCAACTTGGAATGAAGATTCAAGAAATGGAAGAAGGTGAGGGAGCCTCTAGCCATGATAAAGAGGCCAAAGGCCAGAATATCCGATTTGGTAATGCAAAGACAAAATCCAATGGACACAAGGGCCGAGGGGAGAAAGAGACATTGATACAAATTGTGAGAAGCCTGAAAATGGAAGTGCGAACAATGAGAGGCTGATGAGAGAGAAAAAATAGATAAATTACCAAGTGCTGCAAATCTTAAATCAGTTGCAGAGAAAAACAAATAATGTCTAAAAGGAATAGGAAGAAGGCATGTATCATGAAAGAAGAGATGATAGTGGAAGGGATGATTATCCCAATAATTATAGTAGAGCTCATAGACATCACTCACCTCCTTACTCAACAAGAAGGTCTTATGCATATGAAGACACCATAAGCAGTCTAGATCTGTCTCCTGTTAGGCACCAAATAAGAAGACATGAAGTGGACAGTTTGCAAGGAGAGTTGAGGAATCTTGGGCCACCATCCTTCGATGGTGAAAGAGAAAGGGAAGATGATGTTGAAGCATAACTTCTTGGACTCAAGAGATATTTCAAATTTCACAACTATTCATCAAACCTAGAAGCCAGAATTGCCACCTACCATTTACATGAGAAATTTGCAATGTGGTGGGTCCAGTTGAAGCAATTTGAACATATTAATGAGAATAATATCACTTGGAAGCAATTCAAAAAGTATTTCTAGAAGGAGTACCTCTCAGAGCATTTGTATGAGAAGAAAATGTAGGAGTTAGTTGAACTCAGGCTGGGAAGCATTTCCATGGCAGAATATGAGAATAATTTCTTGGGGTTATTAAAGTATGTAGGGTTCATAAATGATGAGAAGGAAAAAGTACATATATTTCTAAGTGGACTTCCATCATTTTATAAAGAAGAGATTCAGTATGATGAGACAAAGACCTTGACCGAGACCATCAGGAAGGCTAAATACCTGTAAGAGCAAGGTCAGGGCAGAGAATCCATGTTGAAGTCTTGGAAGGATAAGAATAAGGAGAAGTATGATCATAGGAAGAAGGGATTCAAACCCCCCTTTCAATAGAAATGAGCCTAATAAAAATCATCAAGATCAATATGCCAAGTATGAATCCAAGAAAGAAGACTCCTTCAGAAAAAAGGGGAAGACCACCAATCCAATGTTGGGGATTCAAGGAATATCACTTGTACAAGGATTGCACACACATAAAGGACATAGTGAAGACTATGCACAACATCCAAGAGGATACAAAAGTCGAAGACATGGGAAGAATTTATGTAGCCTTAGATGATGGACAATAATACCAATCGAATATGATTGAGGTGGAAGGTAAGATAATAAATCAACCTATTGCTATTTTAATTGATTTAGGAGCAAGTCATTATTACATTGATCCTAAAATAGTGGATAGATTACATTTGGAGAAAATTAAGATTGGGAAATCAAGTTTGGTTTAGCTAGCCACTGCAACTAAAAGGAGAATCCATGATATGGTCAGAGGTTGTTCCATAATTCTTAATGGTGTGAAGACTAGTGCTGATCTAAATATCATACCATTGGGGTCTTATGATATTCTAATTGAAATGGATTGGTTGGAAAAGAATCATGATGTCCTATATTGTCATAGAAATACATTTACATGCCTTGATGGAGATGGAAAACATAGCACTATAAAAGGAATTCCAAGACCCATCTCTATAAGGGATATTTCAACCTTACAGTTACAGAGATGTTTGAGAAAGGGATGTCAATTGTATGGAGACCATGTGGAGGAGCCAAAAAATACAAAGGGGTCAAGCCTTGAAGATTTCTCGGTACTACAAGAATTCGAGGATGTATTCCGAGAAATACCAGGGTTGCACCAAAAAGGGAGATAGATTTCTCCATTGAGTTAGTGCCAGGAGTTGCCCCGGTGTCAAAAACACCCTACCAAATGAGTACGTTAGAGTTAAAATAATTACAAATGCAGTTGGAGGAATTGTTGAAGAAAGGGTACATACGTCCAAGTGTTTCACCTTGGGGAGAACCAATACTCTTTTTCAAAAAGAAAGATGGAAATTTGAGGTTGTGTATTGACTTTCGACAACTGAATAAGTCCACTATGGAGAACAAGTATCCTCTACCCAAAATTGATGACCTCTTTGATCAGTTAAGAGGAGAAAAGATATTTTCAAAGATATACTTGAGGTCAGGATACCATCAGGTAAGAATCAAGGAAGAAGACATCCATAAGAGAACCTTTAGAACCAGGTATGGGCATTATGAATTTGTAGTGGTGCCATTTGGATTGACCAATGCACCAACTATCTTTATGTGCTTAATGAATGGAATATTTAGAAATTATTTGGATAAGTTTTTCATAGTATTCCTGGATGACATACTTGTCTATTCCAAGTTTGAAGAGGAACATGAACATCACCTAAGACTGGTATTGCAAGTTCTGAGAGAAAAATGATGGTATGCCAAGATGAGTAAGTGTTATTTTACCAAGAACAAATCCATTACTTGGGGCATGTTGTTTCAGAAAAGGTTATAGTAGTAGATCCTAAGAATATTGAAGTCATTAGAGGATGGACAACACCCATGAATGTTTCATAAGTAAGATATTTTATGGGTTTAGCTGGTTACTGCAAAAAGGTTCATAGCAGATTTCTCTAAGATTACTCATCCCATCACTTCTTTGCAAAAGAAGGGAATGAAATTTGAATGGACATCTGGGTGTGAAGAGAATTTTAATATGTTGAAGCAATTACTTACTAGTGCACATGTGTTAAATATTGCTTACCCAAATGAAAGTTTTGTGGTATGCACATATGCATGTAAGGAAGGGCTTGATGGAGTCTTCACTAAAAATGGACATGTCATTGATTATGAGTCTAGAATTCTTAAGGAACATGAAAGTAACTATGCCACACATGACTTGGAGCTTGCTGCCATTTTTCATGCATTGAAGATGTGGAGGCATTATCTCATGGGAAAGAGATTTGAACTAAGGATAGACCACAGTGGGTTGAAGTATCGTTTTGAAAAACCAACCTTGAATTCCAGGAAAACAAGATGGCTGGAATTTTTAAGTGAATATGACTTTGATATCAAGCATATCAAAGGAAAAGAAAATAAAGTTGTTGATGCACTTAGTAGAAGGGTGCATCTCATGCATGCTACAATTGTTAGTATGGATCAGTCAGACTTGAAGATCAATATCTTGGATGTTGTTACAGATCAACATTACCGATGGGTAAAGGAAAGATTACAACAAGTAGATGTACAACATAAAATGAAAGAGTATGAGATGAAGGAAGATGGATTACTTATGCATAGAAATATAATTTATGTTTCTAGTTCCAGAGAGATTAGGAATATGGTATTAAAAGAAATGCATAATGTTCCATATGTTGGACATCCCGGTTACCATAAAATGATTACAACAGTAAGAAGCCAATTCCTTTGGCCATGAATTGAAAAGGATGTTGTTTATTACATTTCCATATGTATGGAATATCATAAAGTGAAGGCTGAGCATAGGCACCCAAAAGATTTGCTAAAACCACTACCAATTCTAGAGAAGAAATGGGAAGTGATAACCATTGATTTTAAAACTAAATCTCCCAATACAAAAAGAGAACATGATTCAATCATGGTATTGGTTGATAAATTGACAAAGGCTGCTCATTTTGTTCCTCTAAAAACAACTCATACAACAACTAATATTGCAGAAATTTACACGAGGGAGATTGCTAGGTTGCATGGGATACCTAGGACAATTGTCTCGGAAAAAGACATAAATTTTACTTCAAATTTATGGAAGGAATGATTTAAAGGATTTGGTTCAAATATGAACTTTATCACAACATACCATCCATGGTCAGATGGGAAGACAGAGAGGGTCAACTAAGTAATTGAATACATATCAAGAATGTATGTGATGGATAAGCCATCTAAGTGGGAAGATTACTTGCACTTGGTTGAGTTTGCCTATAATAACGGGTATCAAGCTTCATTGAAAATGAGCCCATTTGAAGCTTAGTATGGTAGGAAATGCAACACTCCAGTGAGTTGTGACAACATAACAAACATAGTGTTATTTGGGCCAGAGTTTCTCAAGGAAATGGAAGACCAGATGGTTAAGATTAAGCAGAATTTAAAAACCGCTCAGGATAGACAACAAGTTTATGCAGATAATAATAGGACAACAAGATAATTTAAACTGGGGGATCATGTGATTTTGAAAGTAAATCCCAAGAATATCTCTTTGAAGGTGGGTATTTGTACAAAGCTGGCACCCAAATTCTGTGGTCCATTTGAGATATTGGACAAAATAGGGCTAGTTGCATACATGGTTTCATTTCCTACTTCCATGAATGTGCATAATGCATTTCATGTCTCTTTTCTAAATAAATATGTACATGATCCTAACCATGTTATTGATTGGAATCTGATTCAGGTAGAGACAAAGGGAGACTTCCAGGTCCAGCTAGTGCGAATATTGTACACAAAAGTCAAAATGCTTCAGAATCAAGGTATAGAGCTGGTAAAAGTTTAGTGGACCTGCTACGGTCATGAAGATGCTACCTGGGAGCATGAAGATTCCATACGGACAGAGTACCCACAACTTTTTGAATAAATTTTGGAATTTTTATTCCTGTTTTGTATATGCACTGAGGACAGTTCCAAAATAATGGGGAGGGGATGTAACACCCTAGGTTTTGAGCCCCATATTAAATAATTTATTTTTTAAGTGCTGAGAGGCCAGAGTTCCCAAACAATTAAAAGAGTCTAGTGTGCCTAATAAATGTAATGTTTTGATCATTATTAATAATAAATACATAACTGGCGGCTAGATGGAAAAGGACTAGATTTATAGGGGGCTATGATTCCAGAAGAGAGGGGGCTTGAGGGACTAAGTGTTTATTTCATTTTTTAATTACCGATTTTGTTTAATGGGGGAAATTAGTTACATGAGATTCTTGGGGGAAGGCCATGAGGTTCTTGATTCCCAAGAGTTACATAAACACGTCCCTATTCTGTTGGGTGGGGTTCGTTATCTCTCTCACTCCCGTTCTCATTCTAGTTCTGCTACTGGTCACCTCACTCGTTCACTCACTCATTCATTTTTTCATGCATGCACTCCATTACTCTTTGTTCAAACCTTTCATGGAGATCTCACTCCATTCATTTATGTCACCCACTCATCTTTCCTCATCTGTGTCTTGTCTTGGGAAAGCAAGATGAATTGATGAAGAGAATCCATGGTGTTGTTGGATGTAGATATTGTTGGTGTAATCCAACCATGATTTGAGGCCTACATGTTTGAGATGCTTTAGCCTATGTCCATCTTTGTTCACAACTGCGAGTCCCGAGAGTCCCAACATGGATATTCTAGACCAGCTGCACTGGAGCCCCAGAAGGAGAAGGATAGCCCAAGGGATTGCATGGCATAGAAGGGAGAGGGTCCATTCTCTTGGGTTGTGCAGGATGGGTAGAAGAGAGCTCGGTACTTGGATTGGTGTGGGTGCTAGGAAGCATGTGAGAGCTTGAGTGACCACTAGTTTGGGAAGCCAAGTAACACTATGGAACCATCCTTGTGGATTCATAGCCCTGGCTCGGGGGTGACATTGCTATTGAGACTTGGAACAATAGTGTCTATGGTTGGGTGGACCATTCTTGTTATGCATCCATTTGATGGCTTCTTTTATAAAAGATAATTTCTCCCTCTTATGGTATTATTTACATGTGTATGATTTGTTCCATTGTGTATTTATTTATTGTTGAGTTCAATATTTAGAATATGCACACTTGTTGGTTATTGTTGTGCATGTCGCTTAGTTCCTTTATTT
Organism: Picea sitchensis; assembly: GCA_010110895.2. Lineage (NCBI taxonomy): Eukaryota > Viridiplantae > Streptophyta > Pinopsida > Pinales > Pinaceae > Picea > Picea sitchensis. The sequence goes on from SNQJ01S0104764.1 coordinate 26,329, forward strand.
TATGCATATTCATTAATTTGAAAGGTATTTGTAAGAGAAAGAAGTCCGAGAGAGGGCTTGAAGTAGCGTATCCCGACTTGTGAGTGGATGGATATGTTACAATGAAGAAGAAGAGCAACCAGAATCAGAGAAAGAACAAAAGGATATTCAGGTACCTACAAATACACCCAGTAGATGAATGCAAAAGAATCATCCATCAGATCAGATTATTGGAAATAATGATGCAAGAGTTGAAACCAGAAGAAGAAGTCGTTCACCAAAACAACAAAATCTAGCACTATTGTCTACAATTGAGACAAACAGTTTTGAAGAATCCAACAAAGATGAACACTGGGTCAAGGCCATGGATGAAGAGTTAGATAAGATAGAGAAGAATGAAACATGGGAATTGGTTCCAATACCAAATAATAATAATGTCATTGGTACAAAGTGGGTCTTCAGGAACAAATTGAATGAGGATGGACAGGTTACCATGAACAAAGCAATATTGGTATGCAAAGGATACTCTCAAGTTGAAGGTATATATTTTGAAGAGATGTTTTCCCCAGTTGTTAACATGGAAGAAATCATACTAATACTATCTTATGCATGCTCCAAGAATATCAAAGTGTATAAAATGGACGTGAAATCAACATTCCTAAACAGATATTTAGAGGAAAAAGTCTACATTGAGCATCCAAAAGGATTTCAGTTATTAGAGAAGGAAAGTTGTGTTTGTAGATTGAAGAATGACTTATATGGTCTCAAACAAGCCCTCAAAGTATGGTATTTGAGACTTCACATATATTTAAAACAACAAAGGTTCAGGAAAAGAAATGTAGATATCAACCTCTACATAAAGGTGGATCGAGAAGTTATATTGATTATTGAATTCTATGTAGATGACTTTATCTTCAGAAGTGACGATGACAGGATGAGTCAGAATATTTCCAAAGACATGCAATATGAGTTTGATATGTCCTTTCTTGGTGAGTTAATCTTCTTTTTGGGACTACATATATGTCAGAGAAACAAAGGTATATTCATCGCTTAGGAAAAGTATATTAGAGAAATGTTGAAGAAATTTGGAATGACATATTGCAAACGAGTCAATACTCCTACGCAGACAAGTTGCAAGTTAAGTAAGGATGATGATTCCAAGGATGCAGTTCAGAGACAATACAGATCGATGATTGGTAGATTACTTTATGTGACAGCTTCTAGACCAGACATGATGCAAAAAGTTGGACAAGTTACAAGGTTTCAGGAAACACTAAAGGAATCACATGTTTTGGCAATAAAGAGGACATTCAAATATCTAAAAGGTACAAAAGAGTTTGTTTTATGTATCCAAAAGGGAAGGATATATCTTGTATTTCTTGCACAAATGCATATTGGGAAGGTTTCATTGATGATAGAAGAAATACAAGTGGATAAATTTTCTACTTGGATGAGTTCCTAGTATCATGGTTAAGAAAGAAAAAATCATCAATATATTTTTCCACAATAGAGGCATAACACATTGAAACAGTGACATGTTGTACTCAAGTTCTTTGGATGAAGCAAACTTTGCAAGGTATGAAAGTAAAGTATGATGCACCCATTTCAATGCTTTGTGAAAACACCAGTTTCATCAATATTTCAAAGAATCCAGTCATTCACTCTAAGACGAAGCACATTCTGATCAAGTATGACTTCTTACGAGAATAGGCTACAGAGAAGAGCATCAAGATAGAGTATGTCAGGACAAAATTTAATGTCCCCCACCTCTTAGAGAGGTAATGAGGAGACTCAGTGGCCTGGGCACCCCCACTAGGTCATAGTCTCACACTAAAGGGGGGAAAAGTCAAAAAGTTAAAAGTTATTTTTTTAGTTGACTTAAGAAAGGAAAAGGAAAGGAGTAAAAGATAACTCAACAGAAGAATAGAAGATTAACCCTGGGAGTTAACCTAACTCAATAGAGAATTAGAAGGAAAAGTATAAGTAAGAGGTTGGGGTGCTCCTATTACTCATTCTAGTTTTGGATTAGCATTTTCTATTGCTCTTGAGCATTCAATTTGGGGGTTTTGCGGTAAAAACCCTTGCGAGAAACTCAGTGGTGAAATATCCACTCACTTTGTTCCACAACTTGGTCTCGGGGATGAAAGACTCCTCCACACCATTCTAGTCTCAGGGCCAGTTTATCGAGGGAGGTTCGATCCAGCTTATCCTGAGGGCCTAGGGCCATTCCGACAGTTGGGTTTTGTTTGCAGGGACCAGACCATTAGTTTGAGGGATTTTCTAGAGGGTTATCATCATTCTATATTTGTCTGCATATTGGGACATTGTGGAGCCATAGGGGACATCATGTGATTAAGCAAAACTCAGATCTAGGGAGATTTTCTTGAGATCTGAGCCCGAAACGTCTCCCACGGGGTTATCATAGCCTGATCTATATTCTTGGAGAGTTTCAGAGCATTTGGAGGCCTCCTTCATTAGGGCCGAACCATCTAGGGTTTCAGTCATCCAGTGGGGCACACCATTCAGTGAAGAATTCAGATCTACAGGGTTTGAGAGTGGATTTGGGAATTTGGACATCTGGGTTTTCCTTACAGTTGCCCGATCTATCATTTGGAATATTTCTCGGGATAATTGGACACTTTTGGTAGTAGGGAAAAATTATTCAGGGCTTCAACATTCTAGCAGGACGGGGCACTTTCCAGCTTGGAGGTTGACCATTAGTGCGGCTCAGATCTGCTTGATTTAGTCTTCATTGTATATCCAGCCTTTGGAGGCTTATTTTGTATTGTCAGGAGCATTTTGTAGCAGCTCATATCTATTGATTGTACAACCATCTGAGGTTTATGCCAGATCGGCCATCTATTGTATTGATCTTACATTGCTCATAATAAAAAGGTTAGATCTTTACTTGTGCTTCTACATCTTGAATATATTGTGATCTTCATGTGTTGATGAATCTTGTATGCACTTAATAACTCAATAAATTAGTAGTAGTTAGTGATTCCAAGAAAGAATTTGGCTTGGGATCATTACAGTGGTATCAGAGCCTTGATCCTCCAAACCTGTGGAGAGATCGGCGCATGTAGAAGTAGAAGGGAATTGTTATGGGTCGGAGGAAGAAAAACAACAGTGAAATAGAGGCAGAAATGGAAGGGTCAGGAGATGACCATGAGCCTCAGGGCTTGGCTCTCTTAGTAACTGAATTTGATAAGTTCCAAAAAAACATGAACCACACAGAAATCACATTGGTCCGACAGTTGGATGAGTATCAGGAAACCAACAGAAGGGAACAGGCCGAAATCTCTGAAACCTTGAAGAAAGTTGATGAGAATCTACAGAAAATGAACGAGAACCGAACTAGTATAACTGATCTTCTGATGCAAGTAACCCATCAAGGAAAAGATGCTGATACATATGGGAATAAGGAGGCTGGAGGGTCCAGTGGAACCCATGAGGAAGACAGATATAACCCAGAGAAAACACCCAGATCCGAAGGAATTCTTGGAGGTGGCACATTCCATGGGCAGATGGGTAGTAGGACCAATCATAGTCCATACGTGCCAGTGTTCACAGACGAACCACTAGGCCAACACTCAGGTAGAAAAGCTAACCCCAGACCATACATGACCACATTTACAGATGAGCAAGAGAAGCATGAACAGGTTGAATATTTTGTGGCACAATTAGCTAGGAGTACCAGGGAATACTACAGCTTGGATATGAAAGTTCAAAGAAAGATGTCCCTAGACCAGTATTGTCAACTCAAGTTCAAAAACCAGCCTAGGACGAACCACAGGGGGAGCTTTGAGTTTGAGCGAAGGGCAGGGAAGATAGAGATTCCATACTTTGATGGTACGACTAAGATGACAGCACAAGCATGGGTGCAGAAGCTGGATACTTACCTACAGCTTAACCCCATGAG
>SNQJ01S0104766.1:0-15989 GCA_010110895.2 Picea sitchensis
ACCAAATGCTTACAGTTCGAGAATCTATTATGTGTACCCTCAAAGAGAATTTTTCATGGATCAGAATCACATGAAGAAACAAGCCGATCAAGGTCACTCAGAACATCAATTTGTTGAAGGAGACCAGGAATTTCTTTGACTGCAACATTATAAACAAACTTCACTAAAGGTCGAACATTGTCAGAAACTGGTGACCAAATTTTATGGTCCTTATACAGTTATGAAAAGCATGGGATAGGTGGCCTATCAGTTAGCTTTTCCTAGTTATTCTAAGATCCATCATGTTTTTCATGTCTCCTTCTTAAAGAAGGTGATTATAACGAAGTGCCAAACTCAAGCCAGCCTTCCCAATTTGGATGAAGAAAGATCCACATGGTTGCAACCACAAGCCATTTTGGACCAACGTGAGCATCGTCTTTGTCAGCGCACCATCAAGGAAGTGTTAGTCTGGTGGAAAGATAAAACTTCATTAGATGCCACATGGGAGCCAACTAACATTCAACAACAATTTCCTCATCTCAAGCCTTGAGGACAAGGTTGATTTTAAGGGGGAGGGCATGTTAGGGACCTAACCTACCTAACCCCTAAAGTGGGTAGAATAATATATTTCCATGTAATACAGGTCAATATTAATAAGGCCTAGGAATAAGGAGGAATAAGTCAAATGTAAGAAGACCTAATAGAATCTTCCTCTTCTAGAAGGACCTTCCTCTAGATTGTTCTTTTGGATAGATAGATTTAGTATAAAAAAGAGTTGAGGGTATGAGAAGTTTTCTCTTGGATATTATTGTAATAGAGATCTTCTCTACTGTAGGTTAAGTGGACAAAAGTTGATACTTATAGAGGAAGCTACTTGGAGAGTATAAATAAGAGAGAAAGGGTCCCATTGGCACCTATTGAATATCATTGAATATCTATTTTGTGAAAGGTTATTTGGGTAGGTATTATTGGTAGAGAAAAAATGTGGCAGGAAAAGTGCGACAGAAACATCATGATAGGAAACGTGTGGAAGAAAAAGTGCGACAAGAAAATCATGGTAGGAAAAGTGCGACAAAAAAATTGCGGAAGGAAAAGTGTGGCAGGAAAAATGCGGCAAAAAAAGTGTGGTAGAAAAATCGCGGCAGCACCCATGGCTTGTGAAAAGAAGAATAGCGTGACAAGGCTAGCGACATCAAAACACTGAAGAAAAATCTTGAGGATTTTGGTTGAGGTATGTTGTAGAAGTTATTGAGTGAGATAGGGGTTGTATAACAGTGAGATTGATATGCATTTCCTTTGCCAACTCTAAATTCTAGGCAAAAGCGGATGGTTGAAATTTCTAAGTGAATATGACTTTGATATAGAAGCATATAAAATGGAAAGAAAACAAAGTGGTTGATGCAATCAACGGAAGAGTGCATTAAATGCATGCTACAACCATTAATACCAATCAGATTTGAAAGACAAAATTACATAGGCTGCCAAATCAGATTTTCAATTTAAGGAATTAGTGGCAAAATTACAAACTAATTATTTACAACATAAAATTGAAGGAAATCTGACTAGATAATGATGAAATTCTATAAATATGCAGGGGACATAATTTATGTACCAAATTCGAGGAGTGAAAAAATTTTGATATTAAGGGAAATGCATAATGTACTTTACATTGGGCACCCAGGTTATCATAAAATCTATTGCAGCTGTCAAAAGCCATTATTATTGGCCGGGCATGAAGAAAAGTTGTTGATTTTATTGCCAAATGTTTGAATGTCAAAAGGTAAAAGGGTGAGAGTATAGACACTTGTGGTTTCTACAACAATTACCCATTTACGGTGAATGGAAGTTGTAACAATGTATTTCATTAACAAAGCGCCCAGAACAAACAAAGCAACATGATTCTATTATGGTAGTGGTGGATAAACTTACTAAAGAAATGCATGCTACAACCATTAGCATGTACCAATCAGATTTGAAAGACAAAATTATAGAGGCTGCCAAATCAGATTTGCAATACAAGGAATTAGTGGCAAAATTACAGCAAGGTAATTTACAACATAAAATTGAAGAATACAAGCTAGATAATGATGAAATTCTCATGTACAGGGACATAATTTATGTACCAAATTCCGAGGAATTGAAAAATTTGATATTGAGGGAAATGCATAATGTACCTTGTGCTGGGCACCCAGGTTATCATAAAACTATTGCAGCTGTCAAAAGCCATTATTATTGGCCAGGCATGAAGAAAGAAGTTGTTGATTTTATTGCCAAATGTTTGGAATGCCAAAAGGTAAAGGGTGAGTATAGACACCCAACTGGTTTTCTACAACAATTACCCATTTCTGAGTGGAAATGGGAAGTTGTAACAATGTATTTCATTAACAAACTGCCCAGAACAAACAAGCAACATGATTCTATTATGGTAGTGGTGGATAAGCTTACTAAAGCTGCCCATTTTAATCCAGTTAAACTCACTCACAAGGCAACTAACATTGATTATGTTTATATCAAAGAAATTGCTCGAATACATGGCATACCCAAGACAATTGTGTCTGACAGAGATCCAAAATTTACCTCAAAATTTTGGAAGGGATTATTTAATGGATTTGGAACAAATTTGAATTTTAGTACAACTTATCATCTAGAATCAGTTGGCCAAACATAGAGGGTGAATCAAGTGATTGAGGATATGTTGAGGATGTATGTGATGGATACAATATCAAAATGGGAAGACTACCTACAATTTGTAGAGTTTTCTTATAACAATGGGTACCAAACATCTCTAAAGATGAGTCCATTTGAGGCACTTTGTGGCAAAAAGTGCAACACACCGGTAAGCTGGGACAACCTAGCATATAGAGCAGTGGTTGGGCCAGATTAATTCAAGGAATTGGAGGAGCAAATGATAAAAACAAAGAAAAATTTAAAGGTTTCCCAAGACAGGCATAAAATCTATGTTGATAAAGGAATGACTCACAGGGAATTTAAAGTGGGAGACCATGTATTTTTGAAAGTGAAAGCCAATAGAAGTTCCCTGAAGTTGGGAAATTGTTCAAAGTTGGTAGCTCACTATATTGGGCCATTTGAAATCCTAGAGAGGATTGGTCCAGTAGCTTATACGATTGCATTGTCTGCATCTTTGTATTTTCATAATGTATTCCATATATCATTTCTAAATAAATATATACCTGATGTTAATCATGTAATTGATTGGAATGTGATTCAGGTGGAGAAAGAAGGTGCTTTTCAAGTGCATCCGATATGCATTCTAGACCGGAAAATCAAACAACTCCAGAATCGAGCCATAGGGATTGTAAAGGTCCAATGGACCTGGTACGGTCCCGAGGACGCTACTTAGGAGCATGAGGATGCAATGCGGGCAAAATACCCGCATCGTTTTGAGGATTTTTGAAATTTTATTGTATGTGTTTACATAATGCACTAAGGACAATGCATAAATAAGGGGAGGGGATTGTAATATCCCTAGGCGGAAGCCAATTGTAATGTAAATGAAATGTACTTAAGCTGGTGAGTTGTTTGATATCATTTTTTTGTATGCACCTTTCATGGCATAGTGCGTGCATGTACTGTGTAGTAAAATGATGAAGTGTGCACATTCCAGGATATCGCGCGCAACAACTTAAGTGCACGCGATTTTGAGGCCAAGAAGCCTTTGTGTATATACTATGTTTTATAGGCTGGTGAGCCAGTTTTGGGATTATTAGGTTGGAGAGCCTAGATGTTAAAGGCCAGTGCACCTATTTTTGTATACGTCTCATTATTAATATAAAATACATCGTTGCGCGCAGATTGACGACAATAAAAGAGTATGGGGGACTAAGCTCCACTAGTTAGGGAAAGGGTGGGGGCTAAAATTTAAGGAAAAGGGTTTAAGCTAGGGAGATTAAGCCAAAAAGGAATATTATATTAATATTTATTTAAAGTATAAAGTATGGATAATTATTTTATCCTAAGTTCCAAAGTTGGGTACAAATGGGCCAAAGTAGCTCCCAACATGACAAGTGTCAAGTTGGGGACATGCATACATAGTGTTGGGACTTAGTTCATTTTGGAGGATTATTTCCATGTTTCCTTCCATCATTCAGCCATGATTCCATGACCATTTCACTTAGGCAGTCAATTATCCTTCATACCTTCCTATCATTGTACCTGAACTGTATCCATAACCATACCTGTTTTGAGAAGGTGGTTAGCTTGGGATAAGGACTGAAGAAGCAGGTTGTCAGACCCATGGGATATTCAAGAGGCATTTTGTCAAGTTCATGAGAAATCTCTCCGGGTGAGAGAATTGTCGGGAATTATTTTCCTTAAGGTGCTAAACTACAACTATAGGGTCTGAGACTTCCTATCTGACCTGTTGTTGAAGACCGAAAAGGAAGTGAGGCAACTGAAGGATTGTTGAGAAGAGAAGGGGCACACTTCCTAGGGTGGGACAGGCATGTGGGGAATGAGGGACTGTAGGCTGTTAGTTTGAATAAGCACCTGTGACAGAGCATTTCATGTTGTCTGAGATCCATTAGCTTGGTTAGGAATCCCTTTACCCGGGTGGATTTTAGTCCCAACTCGGGGGTGAACCACTGCTGAGAGTGATGAGCAGTGTGGTCTAAGGCTGGGAGGTTCATGGAAGGCCTACACACAGTCGGTGATATTATTACCAAGATAAGTGTCAACTGTGTGATATATTTACATGCTGCATTATTATTTACGTGTGTATTTTTATGGGTTTATCTTATGTGTGGTTATAAATGTATTTATATTTATGGGTATTGCTTGTGTATGTTGCATTTATATGTTTATTGTTATTTTAGTATGAATCCGTGCATTTATGAAATATATTTGTTTGTTTACATTTTATATATAATGTTCCGCAAGAGTTCTGTGTGTATATGTTTTAATTGCATGCAGTTCAAAATTTTTATGTGGCATAGCTCAGTTGGATGTTGGGTATGTTACAGTATGTTCCACAGAGAGAATGAAAGCGTTCTCTCATGTACTGTGGCCTGGACTGGGTGGCCGAGGACATTACAATATGGTTGATGTGAGGATTTATGGTATTTGATTTATGGAGAGTGTGGTGCATTGCGAGAGGTATCTTGTTGGTTATCTTGGTATATGTTATTGGTATATGGTAAAGATATATGTTTGGATACATGGATGAGATACATAATTGAAGTACATGGTGATATTGATACATACTGCCATGGCCTTTCCTCTGCCCCCACAACATCACCTCGTGCCACTTCATCGTTGTCGTGTCCCAGCGCAACACCCACATTTTTTTCCACCCATACTTTCCCGGTCACCTTCCATCTCCACGTCCGTCGTCTGGGTCCCTTTGTAGAATTTCAATGAAGCAACATACCTCCAAGAGAAGACTGCCACACTATTCAGATGCAAAGTTTACTTGGGACTCTCCGATCACGATGAATTATTTAATGAAAGCAAGGATGATGGGTGAGACATCGTTTCCTTCCATAAATAGAAGGCCAAAGATGGATAAATCATGGAAGAAGAATGTCAATCCAGTCTGACAGAGATCACGTATGACAGAAGACTTCATGGGAAGTCTGACCAATGTCTACATGCGCAGCCCGATAGAGGAACTCACCAACACAAATCCTTAAACTCATGACATGATCATGCCTTCAACAGAGGGGAGCTAGTTCTAAGTATTTGTAGGCATATTTGCCATTTTGTTAGTGTCGATGGTAGAGATACGCTCTCGATTGTAATGTTTTAATGTGGTCTCTGGTTCTCTGGTTATGACTATTATTTGAGACTTCGTGTTTAATGGTATCCATCTTATCCTTTCATTTCTTTGCTTCCGACTCTCTAAGCTTGGGCATGGATGATCCAGTCACGTGTTGTGACTGTAGTATAGTGTAGGTTTGACCGTATCTATTGTTGCAACATTTTCATCTTCTCGAAGTTTTCAGATCCAAGAGAATATTGTATCTGAGACTTTTCGTCCACAAGATGCTGAAAGACCGGATGTCCAGAGAAGACTTTCATGTTTTTCTCATGTTTATTCTACCTAATCACCACTACACAAAGTTACTGTCTTAAGTTAGATCAAGACCTCACTTATCTGTGCCAACTCAACCCAATTTTTTGAGTTAAACTGATATAATATTGAGACTGCATTCATTAGACCACCCTTCAAACTAGTTACTGTGACATACAAACTGATGGGCCTTGGTCTTACCTTTGCTGCAATCTAGAGGTGACTTCCAATGCCAACATTTCTGGCCCCTTTGCCGGGGACGAAGTTGAAGATTTTCCCTGGGATTGAACGACAAAGGTTGCTGGTTCTGAAGGTGCATGAGAGATTAGTACATCAAGATTATAAATGTGCACTTGGTGACTTCACTGTGGTGACTCCATTAAGGTGACTCCTTTGGTGACTCCATTGTTGCAACTGTGGCTTCCATAGGCAGACACGTGAGGTCTACTCCACAAATGCCTTTAGTAACACTTGAAGCTGACCCAAAGAAAGTTATCAGAAAGGGAAAGGAACTTCATCAAGGTACCTCTACTGTTGGACCAAGTATTTCTAATAATTTTCATTATCCTATAGGAACTCCAATTTCTGCTTTTCAGCCTTCTGTTATACCTTCTGTTGGAGTTTCTCAAACTTTAAGTTTTGGGAGTGTTCTTGTTGAGTTTTCCCCTCCTGGTCTGGGATTGGAGGGAGAAATTATTGTCACTCCTCTCTCCCCTAAAGTCATACCATGGTTTAGACCCAACACCTCAGAAGATTTTCCTACCCCGGTCTTTACCACTCCTCCTCCTACTAGAGTTACTAATTTCACAGAAAGGGAAACCTCTGTTCCCCCAAGTCCGGTAGCCTTTTCTCCAAATCCTCTGTTGTTTCCCTTTCCTCTAGGAAGCTCACTTCCAGTCCCCCCTGTTATAACAACTTCTCCCCCTAATTCTCCTCCACCTCATATCCCTATGGCAAGTGTTAGTCCCCCCTAGAACCAGAATGGATGCCATAGTGGCTGCTAGATATGCCCCCCTAATCTTACCTCAACCCATGAATTCACTCCCTGCTGGAGACTACCTGAAGTATATGCCCAAATTCACTAGGGAGGAAGACATAATTGCTAAAGAACAGCTCATTTCCTTCTACAGTTATGAATACAATCTGAATATTGAGAATGAAGATGTCTGGATGAGAGTCTTTGTCTAGAGCCTTGATGGCAAGGTTAAGAAATGGTGTAGAGGATTGAACCCTAGATATATTGCTAGTATTGAGGTTTTAGATGATGTTTTCCTGAGGCAATGGGGGGACAAAAAAGATTTATGTTCTATATCATAGAGTTCGGATCACTAAAGAGAAAAGAGGGAGAATCAGTTTCTAATTTCTCCAAAATATTCAACAAAATGTACAATAATATCCCTGCTGAGATAAAGCCTATAGAAGCCTCTGCCAAGATCATGTATGCTAGTGCTTTCGACCTCAATTTCTACCTCCTGTTGAGAGAAAGAAGAGTTACTTCATTGGCTCTTATGCAAGATGCAACCCTGGAGGTAGAATCCAATGTGCTAGCAGTTGACAGACTAAAAAATAAAGCTGATAGAGATAGAGGGAGAGGAAGATATGAGGCCTCAACCTTTGGTTCTTCTACATATCACCCCCAAGTAGATGAATTAACCAATATAGTGAAGTCCCTGTCTACAGAAATGGAGAATATGAAATTCGAAGGGAAGCAAGGTTATAAGAATGTCCCAAATACAGATAACAGAGGCAACTTCAGGAGGCTAAATAACGATGCTCCTCAGATTATGACAAGGGAACAAAGGGACATAGATAGAAATGATAAAAAAATATAGACTCTTCAAAAAAACCTTGTTACTGATGAGGAAAGGGAAGAAGAGGAGTTTGACCTTGAAATTCATTGTATTGGAGACACCTCCCCATTTCCCCATTTAACTCAATCTGCATACGAGGAATCCATCATGAACAATCAAATAAATGAGATGAGTAAGGGGGAGAAGGCCAACAACAGTCCCAACAAATACAACGTTCGTTCTAAGAAAAAATAAGGGAATTTTGACATCCCCGATCAACCTTCTATAGCAGAGAAGCCTACGAAAGATGCAACAAACAACAACAAAGAAAAGAAAACTCAGAATCCCACACCAATATCCAAATACCATGTCCCAGAGGTGAGAGAGATTCCGAAGCCCCCTTCCTCTTTTAACTTTCAACATGAAATTCAGAAGATCAGAATCCCTGTTCCCCTATCAGAGCTAGTCAAACACGAAGATTTCAAAAAATCCATGTCTAGACTATTGCAGTATTAGACATCTTTCCATTCCACACACTCAGAAAATCTCCAAGAAGAAAATCCAATAGTAATCTTAGGTCCTATGGTAGAAGATAAAGATGATTCATCCCCTCCCTTCTACACATCACTAAACATACATGACAAGGTGCTGCATAATTGTTTGATGGATTTAGGGGCTTCCCATAATATCATGCCCAAAATTGTCATGGAAGAACTTGGGCTAGAAGTCACAAAAGATTATCATGATTTGTACTCTTTCGATTCAAGGAGGGTAAAATGTCTTGGGGTCATCAAAGACCTGGTGGTAACTTTGTTTCAGATTCCCATGAAAAGCGTGGTCATGGATAATCTTGTATGGATAATCTTTGTTTAAACCTTGATTTTGAGGTGGTTCTGCTAGAAAATATTCCTTTTATTGTATCTCCAAAATTTCGGCCCTTCTCAGTATGAAATTTTCTTTTTTGTAGGTCTCTGATATTTCTTCTCTTCAATGCCACAGGTTTGATAAAAATTGGATGTGCCAAGTGGAATTTACGGTAACTTCCCTGCAACTTGCTGATTTTTGTGCTTTCCAGGATATCTCACTTGTATAGCGTTCCTCGCACAAAATAATTGATATAAAATTCTGAATCTAGTACCAGAACTACTATGGGATGTCCACTATCCAATGCAACTAGTCTCACTCAATTTGGATACTCTAGGAAGAATTTATGATTGTTTTACCCGAAACACCTGCTTGAGACTAGTCAATAGGACTAGTCAGATACCCTATCTTCCACAGGGTGTATCTACAAATTTAAGATTACCCAAAAGCTGAAATTTCTACCATAGATACCTTACTAATAATAAGAGAGAATTTCAGATAATAAGCCTCTTCAAGGGGGCAACCTCCTTTTACCCCACATAAATGTTCAAGTACAAGATGATTCCAAATGGAAATGTCTCCTTGGTATATATAGGAGACTAGGAGGTATAATTACAACTAATGGAATAAATATGACATAAATAAAATAACATTACTAATGTAATATTCCCCAATTAAGGGGTAATGAGCCAATATTAGGGCTTAACAAAAAGGAGCAAGGTTCTGGTAGCAAGTTTCAGTCAACCCATAGCAAGCTAGAGTGGAGCCCATGGTGAAGGAAGAAGGATACGTTGACCATGTTTTCTGCAAATCAAGTAAGTTTGATAGTTCTTTCACCCTTCATGTTTGCTACAAATCACCCTTGATAGTTATTTTTTGTCTCAAATTGTGTTTGTATTGGTTATTCTTAGCCTAGCAGGTTATAACAACCCAAATATGTTATCCAAGCAACTTTATATGCTACTGTAGAGAGAGTCGACTTTATATGCTTGCATGGTTATCAGATAGCTATGGGAAAGCTGAGAAATTACTAGAATGAGGTCATCCTAGAGACTTGAGGTTTTTTTAATCAGTTTTTACATTGGGTTCTATTGTATGCACTTTCATGATTGTCAGTTGTGAGAAACAGAGTTTGGAAACCAAGAATAAATCACAGTGGCTCTTATATGCTTGAACAACTTGCTTTGATGGCTAGAATGAGATCATATATACCTCAAATCATACCACTACTCATAAGAATGCCAACATGAATCCATAAATGGAGTGTAGTGGTCAACGAACTATTTCAAGTGTTTGTAGAGTAGTGTGGTTCATGGAACTTTTGTGGGTTACATAGAAATCCTGAACTTTTTCCAAGTATGCAATTACACATCAGAGGGTGTAGTGAAATCCATTTAACGATGCTCCCATAACGGTGAACAAAGGTTTGAGGATAGAAAACAATGAAATTATTGTTAACCAACTATGATGTTTGTGGTGCATGTCCCAACATATAGACTTTCAGAGTGCCAAGGGGAGTTTGTAGATCATTATAAATATTTGAATAAACATATATACATTTAAGCCTTATTCCCAAGAAGAAAAATGCTACTTTGATGTACAAATTATTTCAATCTCACTGCCTCAGTTATGGGGAATGTTTGGGAAGGGATCATAATTCCTACAAATCTACAATGGAAACTCACCAAGAAAATTAAGTTTCCAAGTGTGGAATCATTAACAAAAAAAATGAACAATAATGCACCATAAGAATAATATACAAGGAGTTGGAGAAGACCTATTTCATTATTATAGAACCATTACATGTAATAAGCTCAATTTTGAAACCTCTCCTTCCTGAATCCTCACTCTCATTATCACTAGTTTCTTTGATTTTCTTTGACTTTATCAACAACAACTAGTTATCTATTTTTATAGTAATAAGCATACATAAAAACTATAGAACTATATCCTTCTCAACATTTGGATAAATTTTCTTGTGCTCTTTACCTTCCTCAACATTATAAAGTATAAGAAAAAATGAAGAAGTACTTATATGGGAAACACCCATTTTTATTTGGATTTTTCTATTGAGCACACTAGCATGCATATAGTGCTAACCAAGGTCAAACTCCTTCAAGATTAGCCCACTCTATCTAATCCTACATATCTGAATAATTTCCTTGCTGATATGAATTTCTACAAAAAATTGATTCGATATTTCTCTCACATTTCCCAACCACTTCATCATTACTCCAAATAGAAACATTTATGATGGAATATTGCAAAACAACTATGACATGCCAATAGTGCAAGGATGCCTTTTGCTAACACTCCAATTATTTGTCTTCCTCATTTTTATTAACCCTTTGAGATAGATATTGATGGCTCATATTATGTCATAAGTGTTTTTCTTAAGAAAGGAGGCCACCTTGTTTCATATTTCTCATAAACACGTTCTTCCACCAACTATAATAGTAATGGATATATTAAAGAATTATTCTATGCATTGGTTCAAACACTCAAGCAATGGAAGAACTACATCCTTGGTAATAATGAAACCTTCATAAAATTTTCAAACCCCTTATGCTTTTGAATTCTCAATTTAATATTTAGGAACATAGGTGTCTCAAATGGTTTCTTATGTTCAATAACTTCATCTAATTACTATGTAAAAATAGAAGATCGCTAACAAAATTATTGATTGGGTAAGTAGACCTCCTTCTAGTATTTCACATATTCCAAATACTAGATTTGTTGTGTATGAAGAGTCCCCTCACAACCTTGGGAATCCATATCCATGAAATTTATAAGTGAATTTTCCACTACTCTTTGGAAGGATGATTTTATATTCATTATTGTATGCACTTTTTCTAAAAGGGCCACATTTATACCTTGGAACATAAATATAGATACCTCCAAAGATGTTAAGTTTTTATTAACTTTAATTGTATAAGAAATGGTTTAAACCTCAATAAAGTCATAAGATTAAATATATTTAGTATGGTCCGCAAACCATTTTGTAGCGAATTGGAGAAAATGCATCATGATTGGATCTTCCTTCTTAGCTTGGTATACATGATGTTGTGAACATGTGCCAACTCAAGCTTTATGAGACATCACATTTAGAGGATGGATTTTCTCTCATCATAAGGGTACCTTTCCAAAATTTCAACCTTATTTGAATGGAAATACGTTTTTTGATATTCTCACATGCGCCACAAGAAATAATCCACTACCACTTTTTGAGTTGCTCACAAAGGTTCATTGTCAATTGAAGATAAGCTAAAATGTCAATAAACATTTAAGTGGCATTTCCCACATATATAATGCAAATTAGATACACTTTCCTCTAATGATATGAAAATTTTTCATGATTGAAAATGATATGAAGAGTTGGCATGATTGAAAATGATATGAAGAGTTGACATGACTGCCATACATGACTAAAAATTATATGAAGAGTTGTCACGACTTCTTTATGTTTTCCTAACATACTAACATGCTCGTTGTCCATGCACTCAAATAATTCATAGCTATAAGTTGGAGATAAACAATCCTAGATGCTTGTTGTATGTTTGGAAGGAGAATACCATGTAATGCTAGAGGTATCTGTTGTCAAAATGGGCTATAGACTAGTTCATTGGATGTTTTCATGATTGAGCCCTAAGATAGTCCTTCAATGGTATAATAAACCTTCACCAATACTTCATTGAATACATTCTATATCCTGGCTAGGAGGATCTCTAACACCTGGGTGACAACTGACAAGTAGGGGGTCTTGAACACATCCATGTGTTGTGTGGTTCACTCTTATATTTGAAAACAATGCCATGGATCAAGTAGATCAAATTGCCTTTTCTTTCCACTTTGTAATTGTTTGGGTAATTTCCCATGGATATTTGGTCTAGTGTAAATTTGTGAGGTGATCTAAATTGTAACCCAACTTCGATATTTATGATTGGGTGTGAATGATTTCATGTGCAAGTCTAGGGCATCTTGATTACATCCAGACAATTCAGTTCCATAATGAGTATCCTTGGATTATCAGTGCAAGTGATGATGAGACAATAAGGATATCTAAATGGTAATCTAAAACTTTCATATCTATCCTTACTATTCACAATCATTATGTACATTGTAACATGTTCTTGTTTTCATACCAATGAGGCTTTGGTTGTTTCATCCTCATTGGATCAGACTATTCGTGTATGGGATACTGGTGCTCTAACGAACAAAATTGTCTCTCCAACTAATGACATTTTAAGGTTAACACATATGAACACAGATATTTTTGGAGGGGGTGATGTTGTTGTCAAATATGTTTCTAAAAGTCATGACCATGGAGTGAACTAGGTTTATTTTCATCCCAATTTTTGCTTTAAAACTCAAAAAGTAAAGGGCATAAATTTCCATAACTATAACTTGGATACATGTGATGAGATGTGCATTTGGAGGACTGTCATTTTTGTTCTTGGTAATGGCCCCAACCATTACTTGTTAGCTCAACATTTGGAACATGGAACTCCTTATCATCATTTCCCCACATAGCTTCCTTTGACCCTTTTTAATAATTTAGAAACGAGGGTGAATTGTGGGAACTTGTTATCATGGCATTGTAGTGGAAGCTTGTGAGGCAACTATATCGTTGCTTCTACATTTTGGGATGAGTTGTACCAACAATAAAACAAAGATACAAGATACAACTTCTACCTTGTATACAAGATACAAGATACAACTTCTACCTTGTATACAAGATACAAGATACAAGATACAACTTCTACCTTATTATGGAATTGTAGTGGAAGCTTGTGAGGCAACTATATCGTTGCTTCTACCTTTTGGGATTAGTCTTGTACAAGATACATCTTTGTTAGCTGATTATGAAAGAAACAATAATAAACAAAGAAAATGCAAGACAACAAATTAAACTCATAGACTATCATTTTGGCTCAAATGCCAATACATCCTTCAACGCCAAGTAGTTAAAAGCACTTGTAAACTAGTCCTGATCATAGAACATCAGTTTTTTGTGCTATGGCACAACACACTAATCAAACAAATATCTTATATGTGCAACTTGTATAAGAAAGTTCAAAAGTTCAGAAAAGCAATTTAAAAAGAGATTACATCAAAGAAAAACATCGAAAATCTACAATCAAGGACTTGTCAAATAATTATTTTTGACTCCCACCTCAAGAATATCAAGCATTTTAGTCATTTGTGCAAACAGGAGAACCCGGTGGTTTTGAGCAAAAAGACACTTCAACAAAGCATCCAGTGTCTGAAGTTTTCCAGAATGTTGTAGCCATGTCAGGAAGCGTATTTAAAATAGCATAAATAAGAAATTTGAATTCCTTTTGAACTTCATTTTGTTGAGTTCGATGTTAAGATAAAAGACAGGAAAATAAATTAAAATCTGAAAGTGATAATATGGGTTTATAATGCAAATTATCTCATGCTTTCTAAAGAAAATGGCTGAATGCATTTTCCAAGCCTATAAATCAATCAAAATATTAACCATTCAAAAATTTAGGAGCATACCGTTAGCAGTTTTGCAACATCAACATGTTTTAAAGGGGGTGATGATCCAAATATCATATTAGTAAGATCCATGACTGACTTTTGATTAAACAATTCTAAATCTATTTCTTGAATTAGATGTTGAGGATCCTGTGTACATTATCAGTGTTGAATTTAAAGAATCTACAAGAGCCATTCTCCGGGAGGATGTAAAAGACCCTAGCTGAGATATAGGTCCCCCAGTGCACTCCTGGGGTTCTTGGTCTGGGAGAAAATAGTTAGAGCCATGGAAAAAGACCCTTGTAAGGGATCCCAATAGATAACTATAATATAACATGTGCTAGACTATAATATAACATGTACGGTTTGATAACAGATTCACCTTTAGGATCCTTTTATATCTTGCATCATATCTGTGTATTTTCATGACATCAAAGCCCAAACTATCTTGGTGGATTATAATATTGGAGATATAGTTAGTGTAGATTCCTTCTCATGTCGAATTCCTTTAGACATTAGTTAACTTCCCTTCGAAGGTTTAGGGAACTTCATCTAAGAAAGTGTTAGCCTGTCTTGAAGATTTGTGCCTACTGTTGAACTTGTACACCCTCTCTCAACAAGTGTGCCCTTCCTCTTAGCTTGTGCACCCTCACTCAAGTGCACACTCACTTAAAATAAAAGGCAATAAAGAGGTAACAAATAGCTCATACCTAACTTACGTCTTATAATTCTCTAACATTGTTCTTTACATTAGTTCAACAAACACCAAATGGAATGGTTTACACAAGGTCAATGGAGAATGTTATTCTTATCTTATTCTTCAACTTGGATTGAGCATGTATATGACTTGGATTGAGCATGTACATGAATGGTACCTGGCATGTATATGAATTGGATTGAGCCACATCCATATATGTACATCCATAGTTATTAGTTTTCACTCAACCACATTGCAGAGGGTGTAGTTGTACTTCCTCCTAGTCACCAAGATTATTGTTGCCCCACAATAGTACTAATGTGAAGTGTGGAGGGCATGCCTCTTTGGATTAAAACCCCATAGTCTATACCTTTTCATCCACATTGGTATATATCTCCACATCAACACTCCACTTCACTTTCCTTTGCACTTAACATAGCCCCTTAATTTTTATGTGATTTCTGCTATGTTCATCAGCCTTCCCCGTAGCCTTTACATCATGTCACCCTTTTTCCTTATCCTTTTTCTTGTAGATGCAAAGTGCAAAGTGAAAAGATATGAACTTCCGTTCACTACATTCTTATATTTGCATGCATAAAAATGTCTAATGAAAAATAATAGGATTTTGGCCAAACTTGCAAAGGAGGGTTTTTTGAAGGCCATAAACCCTGTAAAACTGTATCTTAGAGCACTAAAATTGAACATAAATAAAAAAATAAAAATTAAAGAGAACATTCTTTATTATTGGTCCATTTAGGATTGAACCACACATCCCCATTGGGAGTCTTTTGGTCTATAAGCTTCATCCCCTTCTAGTTCTTCCACCTCTTCAAGAAATGGAAGTTGAATGATGCATAATGTAGGAATGGATGGAGTTGCATGAAAATGTGGGATGTATGTTGCATGGATGTTGTATCAACAAGGTGAAGCCCCTGTGATCCTTATGAGTATTCAAGATGTGTATGGTGGTCTCTATAATCGTAAAAGTTTACTATGTTAGAAATGATGACATTTGATTCAATGTTGTATAGATGTACTAAGTGAACTATGACATTTGCATGGTATTTTTAAAATTTGGGTAATTTTGCAGTACTGCACACATAGTAATCTAACAAGAAATTATTTCTTT
>SNQJ01S0104766.1:20665-46228 GCA_010110895.2 Picea sitchensis
TAATGTTTTTAGTTCCATGAAATTTATTTTGTTTCTTCAACAACATTAAGGATTAAACATGAGGGGTTGGAAATGACGATGTCAAACATTTACTCTCTCACACATGTGCATCATCTCAATCTTCATGTCTACAATATGTGGAGGGTTATTGAAGGTTTCAAGACTGTCTTCATATTTTCATACTTTATTCTTCTCATGGTCATATTAATCCATATAGAGATTCATGATATAAACACTCATTTTTCTAATGATGACATAAATTCAAATCTTCACTTTGTCGATTAGAGGGCACAATAATGGCGACAATGAGAGAGTTTTGACCATATGTCAACTAATTTGTCCCTTTAAAAAAACTTCATTGATGTGAAAGGGAGCACTGTGTCTATGAGAGGTCCTCTACATATTGAAATATTGATAATTAGTTCATGAAAGAGTCCTACATATTGAAATACAAATTTGGTGGACCCAACAAACAAATTATTTACCACACCGCCTTTCGCACAAAATGGCATTTCCATCAACAAAGAAATAGATAGGATAGTACGTTGAAGTCATTGAGCCAACACAATGGACTCAACAGTTGACTAGGATGGAAATCCATGAAAGAAACTAGAGACAAGCCCTATTAGGGAGCCACAATAATCCTTGAAACTCCAAATAGAATGGAGAAGGCTTTGTTTCTCAGTGCCTCTTACAGTGAGCTTCGCCAAACTTACAACTCATGTTTTTTGTAATATATGTTATTACATATATGTGTTGTAGAATATATATGTATGTTTTATTACACATATATGTAATAAAACATATACGTTATTACACACACACACACACACTGTAACACATCAAATATGTTGTTATATCCCAACTCCATATTACAATACTTGACCCACATCCACCTACAAAGATAACAATAGACTAGACCTTATAACAATAGAGACTTGGGACCCATTTGGATGAGAAGGAGTATGAATTGAGACCCAATTGGACCACTTAATTAAGTCATTAGATAAATAATAACATAAAGAGAAAACATTATTAACCCTATAAACACTTAACAATCAAGTGTTTTTATTTAACATATTGTATTTGTAGATGATCCCTTGCTAAGTTGAAATCCTGCAATAGGATTTGAACTTAGCTTCTTTGTTACGTTTTATTGCATATGTAACCAAAGTATGTCAATGCCAAGTGTTCCCTTTGGTTGTCTTGGATGATACCATCATTTATTATCAATCCCTATGAAGCACCATCAAAGTGTAGGTTATGCTAAGTAGGTTTTGTTGTTTGCTAGTATATTGACAATGTCTTAGTGGTGCTTTTATCATTGTCATTAGAAACATTTTAGGGTGGGGTTACTAATATTAAATGACTTTATTTATACATGAACTAGGTTATAGTCATATAATGACAATGATAGTTAAGATGATCATGATGGCAATGCCCCTCTTAAATTAAATACAATATTTTGAATGTTTGGAACTCTTAGGGGTTATGGTACCTTAGACAAGTTCAATTTTCATTTTCATTTATAATAACCATATTTGGTGAGGGGGATCAAAATCCTAGGATGTATTTCTTCAAGGATTTACAAGGAAAAATTATACCACAATGAATTAAGGGTTCCACTTGTGTTAGTTATGGTAGGTTTTGTCTCATTCATTGCTAAATCACAATTTAATTGATTCAACTAAACAACCTTAAAAAGAACATGAATTAAGAGACAAGTTCAATTTTCATTTCATTTATAATAACCATATTTGGTGAGGGGGATCAAAATCCCAGGATGTATTTCTCAAGGATTTACAAGGAAAATTATACCACAATGAATTAAGGGTTCCAATTGTGTTAGTTATGGTAGGTTTTGACTCATTCATTGCTCAATCACAATTTAATTGATTCAACTAAACAACCTTAAAAGAACATGAATTAAGCCTTACAAGTAAGCCTCCCTTTTAACACATATATCTCTTTTTCTATCCAACATTATTTTGGCTCATTTAATTATTTTATTAGATGAGGTATCACAAAAAATTATGATGGATATATCCTTCTATTTCATTGGAGATTTTATCCTCTGATTGTTGTTAGGTCAATGTTTTACCAAATTAGTTATAGAGAAGTATTCCTTTCCAATAACAAAGGATATTTCAATTTCAACATGTGGTAAATTAGAGGATACCAAATTATAGAAGAAGGATAAATATTAAATTATTTTGACCTTTTGTGATTTTCCTCACTAGATTCTATCTAGGCAATCTTTGCTGAAATTGCAATTTTGGATTGGCAAATTTGTTGTTTTTACTAGAAAAATGGATTCAACAATCCAAAAACCCTACCGTAACTCTTGGATTATGGAATGTTATCATTTTTTTGATATCTACTATTTCATCAATCCAAAATGATTCCTTCCATTTGAAGCCAAATGTTTCCTAATTCTCCTCCCATTATTTTGAATAGCTGCAAAAGGGTAACCTCATTAGACATATAGATTACACCCTGTCATATATCCTTGTATTTTTAGTTCTCTTTCAAATATCAACTTGTATGCTTTAAATGACAAGAGATAATATAAATAGAAATCACCTTTTGGTCTTTTAATAGAGGTAAACCAATGGAAATGGAATTAGAACTTGATCAAAGTATTAGGTGAAGTCCATGAGATACTAACATTGACCAAAGGTAAAACTCTTCACTCTCCAATGCTAGTCTCAAACTCGTTGTAGTATCCAAATTTATTTCTCTTTGTAGAAAAAAAAGTTGTTTATATACATAATATATAAATAATATCCCATGTTAAACTAGGGTTTGCTATATGGGTAAGAAAGGGTAAGCAGATTCCCAACAAAGATTCAAGATTTGTTTAGTTGGTAGGTAAAGAGAGGATGTTGTGATCCTCTGCGGGTAACATGCCATTTAAAAACATTTTTGTTTTTCATGGATAATTCACCCTCCAACTTGTAGTTTAAAAATTAAGATGGATAAATTTTCTATGGCATTGATGTTTTTCCCAAATGTGAATCCATTTCATGTAGTCATAAAATAATTTTAGAAAGGTAAGCTTGCAAGGAAAATAGCCTTGTGTATAAATCATTAAACAAATAAGAAGACAATGGCCTTCCCCAACTAGATTCCCACAAGCTTTAGACTTAGAATGATATTTCTAAATATTGCCAATAAATGGAATGGCCCTTAGTTTTAAAGATTCCCACAAGATTTGGAATGTGGACAATATTTAAATATTAATAAACCACCAGATGAAAATCCATGAATGCATCTAGAGACAAGCCTTCTTAGGGAGCCATAAAAATCCTAAAAAAATTCCGAGTAGAATAGATAAGCCTTTTTTTTTCAATGCCTCTCATGATGAGCTTAGCCAATCTTACAACTTATATGTTTAGTAAAGATCACGCATAAAAATATATTTTGATATGTATATGTTATCTATTTAATAACATATGATCCATATCAAATATATATTGTTAAATATATATCTTTACACCCATTGAGTTTCTCCTATGCCAAACATTCATCAAAATATGTTCTTTCACTATGTTAAGGGATTCTACAACTAGAACTTGTCTTTATTTGACAAGACATCTTCTCTAGATGTCTTAGTATAACCATAAAATACCCAATTTAATGGAGCATTCTTCCTCCCAGGTTAATTCCCCCTTGAATGTGAAAAATAAGACCTTCGTATAATTCTTTCAAATAAAACACATTCTCTATTCTAGCATACTTGAATTTTGAATATAGATGAGGGCCTATTTAGATGAATTGAGAGACTAACTATAAATATATGAGGGTGAAGAAGGTGAAGAAGGTGAGAAAAGAAGAGGAAGAATAAATTGGGGAAGAAATTCAATTGAATAGGAAACAAATAAAACAACATGAAGAAAGACAACAAAGAGAGAAAAGATCCGAGCCATCGAAGGAATAATAGTTTATTTGTAAAAAACAAATAAACTAGTCCCTATCTTCAAAAATAAAATTTGATGAGCCTTTTGCCTAAATATATATATATATATATATATATATATATATATATATATATGCTTAAATAAATAGTTTTCGTCAAGACTTCTCTCGAATACTGTGAAATATATTAAGCACAAATTTACTATATAAACCAAGAAAGTAGTCATCGCAATTATGACGCACAATAGAAATCATGCACAAATTTTCTATATAAACCACAGTGTTGTCATTTAATTCTCGGGACGCATGCAACAGAAATAGTTTTCGTCGCAATGTCGATGCACAATAGAATTCCCGATGAATTTTCTATATAGACCACCTAAAGTTGTCGCCGCACTCTCAAACACATTAGGAAACTGCGGATCTAATTTTCTATATAAACCACCTAAATTTGTATAGAAAAAAATCGTCGGCTATATACCATATTGTCGCCGCAATAGAGATGAATGTTTCTGGAAGAATGATTCGTCGCGAATGGTTTCACTTATGTTTCTATATTTTCGAGTGTGCTTAATGCATTTCCTCATCGGTCAGCTTCCTTTTGACTAATTCATTCACTCTACTTGCATTGGCGATGATATTTTTTGCTCCAATTGTGGTAAATTTCGCCACGGTTGTCTCTCTTACATCAAGCATCCGTTCGTCGAACAAGCCACATCACATGAAATGAAGTTTGAGAGACTCAATATTCATCAAAATATCCATGACAAGCAACTTCAAGAGCCGGGGTCAATTGTCTCAAAATGACCAAATTTCCATAGTGTATTCAATGCATCGTAAATATTTACTAGCTAAACACTTTTGTAGTTATAGAAATGAAGTGTGGGACATGATTGACAGTTTTTTCCTAGCTTTCACTATATCATTTATTCCAAGAGAGGGTACAAGTGGTTGATTCGATGCTCCTTCAACAAGAAATTTTAGAGTCCCCTTACCACCCAAACTCAAGTATTATGTAGAATTCAAATACGTAATTCCGCTTACACTGGAAATGTCAAGTATTGAAGGTGTTTCAGATGATATTGAGATAAAAGTTCCGAGACATGGATGAATTTTCAAAGATTCACATTGATCAAGATCTTGACTTTGGAGTGGGTCCTCCTGATGATATTTTTTTGAGAAAGATTGTTGATCATCATATCATCTAGTTTCCTAACAATCACATCCCAAAGGGATAGTTCCTTTGGAAATACTATCGACAGAAACGATGTGGTAGTGAAGGATAAAATCTCAAGTGATAATGTTGATCTAGCTAAGTGCAACATTGGCGAGAATAGGGAACCAAAATTTATCAAATCTGTCGGGCAACCCCTTAAGAGAGAAGATACAGAAAATGGAAGCTATTAAAAGAATTTGTTGATATGTTCGCCTGGACCTGCTGTACATCCTGGATGTATGACACTCAAGTTATTGAGCACAAGATCCCTAGCACGAAGCAAACCATTTAGGTGCAGTTGCATGATAAACCTATGTTGTCATTTCATTACATGGAAAGGGAGGTGAAGAAGCTTTTGGATGCTCAAATAATTGTCCACTGAGGTACTCTGAGTGGGTAGCCAACCTAGTCCCAATAAGAAAGAAGAGTGGATAAATCGGACTCTGTGTCAATTTCAAAAATATGAACAGGAGCTCTAGGAAGGACACCATCACGCCAAAGATGGAATATATATTACAGAGGGTGATACAATCAGGATTTCCATGATTGATGGATTTTGGGCCACAATCAGATATCGGTCATGCCAGAAGACAGAGAAAAAACAACCTTCACCACTCCTTTGGGTACATTCATGCATGTCAAAATTCCCTTTGGTTCAATGAACACGAGGATCAAACCTTTCTGAGCTCATGGATATCGGCCATTGGGGAGAAGTGGGGATAGCTTGTAGTCATCTATCCTGATGACAGAAGTCTTTCCTAAATAAGATAAGGAGCATTGATGCTTACCTATGGAAGGCCTTCTTGAAATGCAGTGGGAGGTTCGGGTCTCTTCAAACTAAAACCATTGTTTGCCATGAAGGAAGGGAAATTATTGGGGCACATAGTATCAACCTGAGGGGATCATAATTGATCCCAATAGGCAGTTTATCCAAACCCCATCACCCTAAGGTCTAGGAGAGGTCTAACTCCTTGGAAAAATAATTTCTTGAGGAGGCTTGTTTCCAATTCCATCGAATCAAGTGTCCATATCACGCCATGCCCGAAGGGAAATGAAGTGCTTTGACTCCGTTGAGTCCCGATAATCCTTCATCCAGATCAAGAGGGCATTGACCGAGGCACCTGCGTGTTTTACTGCCCTTTTATTCTAAGGTTTTTCGATTTTTCCTTTTCCTTTTGATACAAGGGCAACCTGCTTTATTACGTAGTGTCAAGTTAGTCCTAGGGAGCAACCTATTATTTTTTAGCAAAGCATCGAGGATGCAGAGATTGTATATGACATCATGGAGAAGCATGCCTACACTTTGGCTAAATCTCTCTCAACATTTCGTAGCCATGTTCCCATTCAAAGGTTTTATTACACTGCTCATCTTCTCGAAAGGACATTCTCATTCAAATTTTGACATAGATGTGGAGAAGGGAGAAACTGATTTCCAAAATCCTCGATCTGACGAAATAAACCCAACGGCTAGTAAAGGGTCAAGGTTTGACCAAGCATATCGAATATAATTGTAAAGCTTTAGGGTTTAACTTCATGAACACTTTCTCAGATGATAGACAAGCTGAGTTGTCCATCAAAATTTTTGAGGACAATCCTACTGGAAGGATGCACCCTGTGGCATAAAGACATTATATTTTCAGAAGACTAAGGCCTCCAGATGGAATGGGAAGGAGAAAGGCAAGAGATTTTAAATCTCAACAAATCGATATTTCCTTAATGAACAGTCTTATATTATAAATAATTTCTAGTAGTGCTCCTGAGATGTCTAGACCAATAAGAGGCCCAAAGGATTATATTTGGATTTTCTCATAGCATCCCAGCATGTGGGGACATCATTTCTAGACCATAGCCACAAAATTTCTGCTGTGGTTGGTACTACCTGCCCACTATATTCACTGATGTTTGTGAAAGAATCATAGCTTGTATCAAATGTCAAATATTCTCAGGAAAACAACATCTCAAATCTCTCACACAGCCCCTGGTAGCTTCAGGACTCTTTCAGCGCTGGGGAATAAAATTCATTAGGGAAATCCATCCCGCTTAAAGTGGTCAGCACAGGTGTATCTTAACTACAACAAATTATTTCACCAAATAGATAAATATCCCGACAAGGAAATTTCTTCTACACAAAGTAATCATTAGTTTTATTTGAAGATATTATAAGGTTGGTTGGGTCCAAGAATTGTTTACTAACAATGCTGCTCTTTTCAGGCTCAACCATTGACCAGCCTTTGTGAGTGCTAGCTTTAGAATTTCATTAATCCACTCCACCCCATACTACTCTGTTGTAATGTGGATTTGCATAATCCTCTAACAAGAGCCTTATAAAAATTAATAAAAGACCGCTAGAGGACAATAAGAAGACTTGGGATTCAAAGATGAAATTTTCTCTACGGGATGATTGAGTGACAACCAAAAGGTCCCCTCATGTCTCCTTTAGCTTGTGTATGGAGTTGATGCCATTTTCCCTTCTCAACTCAAATCTAACCGTAGTGAAATTTTTCCAAGATTGTCAAGAAGATCCCAATGATATGATCGGCGATACATCACCGAGAAATGCAACACACTGCAGAAAAAGATGATAGACAGAGAAAGACTGCCAACATAAAATCAAGCAGGCCTTCAACAAGAAGGTCAAAAAAGAAGATTTTCAAGTGGGAGATCTATTTCTTAAATGGGATGCACCCAGACTAGACAAGGGAAAGCATGGTACCTATTCTCCGATTGGGCCCCAAATTTTCCTATGAATGGAATAATACCCATAGGTCATAATTTGGAGGGTGGTGTAGCTTTTGTTGGCCCTGTAAATGGGATTTTTTTGAAGAATTTCTTTATTTGAGCCACAAGTGGCTCCCATGTATTTGTAGATATTATTTTTCTTTGTTTTTGTTTTATAAGACTCCCATAACCCAACAAATGTAAGTCATCGAACCTGTAGAAGTGTTCTTGGTGCATCTCATGGAGCAAGCCAACCCCATGGAGCCTAATGTTATCACATTAATTGGGGAGGGGTTGTTTCCTAAGAAATGGATTCTCGGTTAAACAATGGCAAAAAAATGGGTTTAAAACCCACTTATCCTAAGTTCTCGTGGTTCGTAGGAACGCCACGCTAAGAGACATCAGATATGTAATGAATCGAGACCTGCCTCCGGGGATATATGGTAGGAGATATATCAACCCCTCTACGCTTATCTTAGCGAGGGGGTCTGAGTTGGTTGTTTTAAAATGTGGGCCCCCCACTAACGTGTCAAACTCTCCTTAACTCGGACCCCCCCAGCCTAAAACCTTTTACTGCTTCCTACCCCTTTCGAGTAGACCACTTACAACCCTCTCTTACCGCTCTCGCCTCCCGCTGACATGTGTCTCCCACTCTATATCTCACTTCTTCCTATCACATCTCCCACTCTCCTCCCTTGGTTCCATTATGGTACACCCGCCCTCCACTCACCTTCATACCATGTCCCCTTATAACTCCCACCCACCATATCTTTCCAGGTGTTCTACCGCTCACCTCCTTCTAAGCAGATGGTTCTCATCCTATCTACTGCCACAACCTTCCCTCTTCCCCATCATCACCTCATGCCACTTCATCACTATCCTGTCCCAGCGCAACACCCATGTTTTCCACCACCCTTTCTTTCCCGATCACCTTCCATCTCCACGCCCGGCCATCCAGGTCCCCTTGTAGCAGTTCAACAAAGAAGGATACAACCAAGAGAATACCACCATGTTATTTAAATGTAGGGATTAACTTTAACCTCTCACCCGAAGGAAGTATTTAATGAAAGCACGGTAAGGAGAACTGCCTCCTCCATAAATAGAAGGCCGAAAAGGGATAAATCATGAAAAATACTATCGCATCCAACACGTAGAGATCACATCTAGCAGAAGATTGCATGGGTAGTATGACCAATGTCTGCATGCATATCCTAACATAGGAACTCACCAATGAAAATCCTTAAACTCATGACATGATCGCGTCTTCAGAGGGGATCTAGTCTTGCATTTAGGAATCTTTTCCATTTTGTTATCAAGGCTGTAGAGCTTGTCTCCGGACAATGTTTTTAACGAGGCCTCTGTTTCTCTGGTTATGCAATGATATTTTGAGATTTTTTGTTTAATGGAAGCCAACTTCTCCTTCATTTCTTTGTTTCTCACTCAAGCTCAAGCATGGATGATCAATTCTTGTGTTGTGACCGTAGTATAGTGTAGGTTTGACTATAACTATTGTTGCAACATTTTTTAGTTTCTTAGGTGCTTTTCTGCATCCAAGAGGATCTTGTATCCTAGACTTTTCCTCCACAAAGGCCGAAGACCAGATGTCGGTGAGAATTTCATAAGCATGTTTCTTCTGCCTACTCACGACTACGAAAACTTATTGTCTTAAGTTAGATCAAGACCTCACTTATCCATACCTCCCCAACCCATTTTTCTGAAAGTTAAAACCTATAATCTTGATCCATTATCCTTAGCCCCTTCAAATCCATTTATTGTGACATTAAACCGATGGGCTTCGGCCACCTTTGTCGCAATCTAGAGGTGACTTCCAACGTCAACAATTGGTGTATTTAATTTTGTTGGTACATGAAATACACAAGTACAAGTTGGTTACATGACAATGGCATAGGTACAGGTTAGTTACAGGACAGAGGCAATAAAGTTGATTATAGGTCAGTGGCATAAATTGTTACAGGTTTACAATAGTATATCTCTACAATGACAAAGGTGACATTGGTTCCATCATCTCTAATTTATTTTAGGGTGGTTGGACTGGCATGGATAGGGTGGTTGTAGCCACCTTCCTCGTCAGAATAAGAACATAGGGGTTGTAGCCTCCTTCCGATTGTATCTAGAGAATTGAGGAGTTGAGCTCCTTAGGTTGTAGCCCCAGAACTTAGGGGGTCAGAGCCTCTTTCAAGTTGTTGTTGGAGAATTGTTGGTTCTTCCTTGAATGCAACGGACATATAAGAAGAGGGCTTTTGTGGTTTTCTCCGCATTGGGTTTCCATGTAAAATATTGGTGTAATGAGCATTGTGTGGATGTGGTTTGTTATTGCTTATTATGAACTGAATTTTAATGCTTATGATATAGTAAGATATTGAAGATGAACAAATAAATGAACATATCTGAATACAAACAATAAACATTATGGTTTAAATGATTAATAATTGTTAACTGATCACATCGATTCTATCCCCTCCTCAAGAATCCAACAATTGAGACGAAAGCGCTCTTCGAAACAATCCATTGGAAGGAGATCATGGATTATTTTGAGAATGGCACCATTATTTAGTGGTTATAATGGTTTAAAGTATGAGATATGGAGAGGAAGGACGAAATTATTTTTAAAGGAACAAGGCATGATATTTGGAAATCAATTGCAACAGGATACGATAGTCTGCAACATACAACAAAGAAGGAACCAAATGAAATAACACATTGCAAATGGATTTCCACTCTTGAAGGATTGTGCTTATCCAGTGCTTAAAAGCGGTAACAAGTTCATCATCTAAATAACTTTGGGATAGGTTACACATTCTTCACCCATCACATAGTTAGAGAATGTCAAAGAAGATGCAGGTACAAGTCAAGAAGAAAGATTTTCATTGTGTCAAATAGATTCATAAGAGAAGAGTACATAATCAACAAAATTATTTTGTTTTGATTTAAATGTGAAAAACACGTGATATATTTTGAAATGGAATGCCATGAAAGAAATGAGACAAAAAATTAATTGAAATAGAAGACAATTATCAAGAAGAAATGATCAATGCTTTGTATGAAGCTAAGAAAAGAAAGAGAAGAAAAACAAGTCACCTAAGAAAGAATTCATGAAACAAAAGGAAAGTTCAAATTTTTTAAGAAGCCCACCTAGTCATCATGAACTTAAGATCTCGCCTAGAAGAGGCTAGAAGAATTGAAGAAAATCTAGAATACCGGCGTTTAGAATCCAACAAAGCAAGACAAAAAGAAGAAGAAAAAAGAGAACATATACTGATAGATCATCTCAAGGAAAGAACCGAGGAATTAAACCAGATTGAGGTAGAGTTTGGTCAAGAAGAAAAATAACTAAGAGGAAATAATCACATTATAAATCCATCTTGAAGAAGAGAATAGAAGAAGTCATGAAGTCTCATAATGAAGAAAGAATAAGAGGTTGAGAAGCTTGAAGAAGAAGTTGTCACATTGAGAAGTAAAATAATCAAGCTGAACAAGAATGTTGAAGAGACAAACATCTACATCAATTGTAGAGAATGAAGAGAAGTACTTATGTTACAGAAAAGAAGAAATGAAGAAAAGAGAAAGAGTTATGCGTAAGTACTCAAAGGAATGATTCATGGTCAACCGTAATCTACAAAACTAATAAATATACATCTTCAAGAAGACCATCCATGTTCAAGCTTCACAACTTAAGCTTCAATCATGATCATGATCATTCAAGTCATGAATTGTATGACTCACCACAAATATCATTCACCCTTGTGGTACAAATATTTGGACATAAGGTTGCATATTGTAGGGGATTATAAAATAAATGTTCAAGAAAGAGATGATTATAAATCTCGCTAACATTGAATGTTACAATGTCATAAAAATGGACACATAGATCATGATTTTAGAAGGGTGATCGACATTTCCATGAAAGAGAACATTGATATCAGATATAAGAAAGTATGGATAAGAAAACAAGAAGAACAAGTGAAAAAGACCAGTCCTAAAGATCAAGATTAAAAATAAACGAGATGAAGACAAATCTACAAAGATAAAGGAAAATGTGTTATTGGATAAATCAGTTGAATGCGCATAAATCCGACTCCTAGATCCACCTGGATCTAGAACAAAACAAGATGAGACATGACGCTTAAGTTGGCAGTTACCATTGAATTTACTACCAGAGAAGGAATAGATGACATGCCTTTAGATATCGCCTTATATCTTTGTTGTCCCTAATTCACTCCAATGCTCTTGTGAGACCAGACAAGTAATTTGAAATAAACCAACCAAAGTGAAAGCAACACCTTAGATTCAATGGAAAACCTAAAAATGTGAATGTCATATAATCAAACGCTAATGACTTTATGGGAAATAAACATGTCACCATATCATATTAAGTAAAAGTGAAAGATACAACCAACGATGTCGCAATCTCCCTTTTGGCGGTCCTTTGTTCCAACACACACATGCACTTTCTATGAATTTGTATGAAGATGGTCCAAAAAAAACTTGATGGACACTGGAGGCCATAAGCATCGGGCCAAATAAGATCCCTACACAGCCTTCAACCTATTCTTTCATCAATTCTTTACTCAATCTTGCTTAACATTTTCCATGAGTCCCATCATTACATAGGAGAAGGTGGAGTGATTTACAAGGATGAGGAGGATCCCACAAAATGAGAGAAACCACATCCACAACCATATTGGGATCGCCCACCTCACATTCTAGAAGATTCTCCTTCTAGAAACTTCTTCCTTTCCTAATCTTCAAACACCACTGCACCCAACCTATATAGCAAGATGTGGAAATACCACAAGCTGTGCATAGAGAAGCCTTAGGGAAACTGGCGATTTCCGTGACTGTACCCACTATTAATCAAGAACGTCATTCTAAAATATGCTTTGTAGGGAAAGAACTCAGTCATTTTCCTCATGTAAAAGATTGCTCTCGAGAGTCTAACATTACGCATGTAGGTTATCACTAGAGGACCAGCAATGTGTAACAGAATGCTCCTAAAAGTATGAGGCTGGAACTTGCGAAAACCAAAATACTTTGTAAAAATGCCCGCGGTGTGTGTCGGGAACAAGGAGGTCACTAATTGGGAACCTGCAAACAAACAATCATCTGCATAACATCATACCATTTTTGAGGTAGGCATTCCCAAACTCTCAAACTACAAGTGATTGAAATTATAAATGTAAGTCATGGCTAACAATTATAAAACTATGGATCCATGTCGCCAAGATTCTAAATAGCCACCCGTGAATAATCAGGATTTATGTATTAGAAAGTTTAAATTTAGACACAACCACTAGACATACAAAGTGGATCCGCTTGTCAAATACAAATCATAAATACCCATCGCAACCCGACCAAAATGATGAGATCCGTATTCTCTAATCCCGCCGGTCCGTAAGTACCTAATCTAACCATGATTTGTAGGTGCTACCCAACATGGTAGAAACCATAATTTGATTACGGGTCATTGATGAAAACCATTAACAAGTTCGAGGGAAATCACCCATTGATGTCAATGATTCCAAAGGTACCGTAGTACAATCCAACGCATCGTGAATAAATGAGCTGAAGTCAACCGCCATGAAATCTCTCGATCCGGGACCAATGATGTGAATCCAATCGTCAAAAGCCAAGAAACCTCCATTGAGGCATGCAGGCTCTAAGGTACTAAATGATTTCTAAGTCTTGTTCCTGCATTGCGAGTTGAAGTCACAAGAAAATACTCACACAGAGGGCCTGACATTCCCCATCAATGAAACAAAATAAGTAATAAATTTAGGGTAGATAAAAGTATGAAAATGATTTGAACCAACATGTGGAAGGCCCACATGGTAAGAATTGACAATTGCGTGATGGTCGACTTGAGAGAGGGATTGTTTGGACTTCTCTTGAACATATGGATGACATACCAAAGGTCTTGGCAAAGATTGGACTCAAAGCATTTAATCTAAGATATGGACTTGCAGAGGGTTAGACGAGAGACAAATGTATTTCCCAACCCGATTCAAATGATGAAGGGGTGCTTTCATGTCTAAGAGCAACTAGTACCTAATTCACTAACACGGGTACGCAGACATTTCTTTCCCCAAATTTTCCCCACCATTTATGGCGTAGTACCTCTTTTATTTTTATGCAAGCTTGAGGAGGATAACATATGCTTGTTGATGTAATCTCATCCTTCACAGTCCCTTGAAAGTATGTTTAACGAACCCTAAGAAAGAGTGGTTTGGTCCCATGGGTCTCTTTCAATGTTTGTTTAATCAGGTCCAAAGATAGAAAACTCGTGTGGATTTTCATATTTATAGAGTCCTAGCAAAACACATTAAAGAGAACTCTCTCGCCTCCTTTTCTCAGCAATCCGACGAGACGTAAAAGTGATAAACTATTGTTCCAATTTTAATGCTTTCTTCAACACTGTCAATGAAATGAAAAGAACAAGGTCGCCAACAATCTTTTCATTTTTATGGAGTGCTAAAAGACCTTAAAGGATACTCCATGGTTCCTCTTTCGTTTCACCTAAGAGTACGAAAAAATGACAAAGTATACTCGGTTACGCCTTACTGACTTTCAAGCATGAGTAGAACAACAAACACTAGGCTCGGTGGTTTTCTAAAAACCCTAAAAGTATTGGTATATGTAATAAACAGAAAAGTGAATCAAGAAAAAACATCCATACTACATTGTTCAGGGCCTTAGTCTTCACATATGAGAGAAAAAACAAACTCACATGACCATTAGACCATTAGACTATGATAAAATGCATTAAAATAATATAAAATATTACAAAAAATAAAAATGAAATAAAAGGGGGTAAGACCTCTTATTACTATTTCATTTGCATTTCATTCAAAAATTGTCTAGAAACCTTGTTTTTACCTCATATTTTGGTTATCGATTGCAAGAACTAGAGGCGACCATTAAGCAAATTGTCTCCATCAACATGGTAAGCTCATCATCCTCTTCTTTTTCAATGGATTGAAATTCATTTATTTTGGTTTAAAGGAGTTTTGGATGAGTTTTGGGCCTCAGGACTCGCTAGCTACAATCGCAGGTGACTAGTATTGGGACCTGCAAAAATAAATCATTTTCATAGGTGCCCTATGAATCACCTGCGGAAACCCCACATTGTACTAAAAACTCTTCTACGGCAGCCGAAAACCCAAAAAATTATACATGCGTTTTCCCAAAAAAGGATTTCAAAATCAATGATTGAAGATGATAACTTCCTTTTCTCGTCTCCATGCATGTATTTGATTGCCAAAATGTTGAATGGAGAGAATGGGAACATGCAGATGATGAATTCATGGCCTTAAATGATCCAGGCACCATCATTGCCCTTCGACAGTGCGAATTGTTAAATTTTTTTTAAATCCATGGCATAAGATCCCAATTGAGGTTACTAGAATACCCCGTCCACATGTGGACGAGACTACCGTGTGTTTCATGTACGTTCCTACATTATTTATTTGGACATAGAAGACATTTAATTATTGACGAGGTTATCCTGTCGTGGAGCACATGTGACCTTAACAATAGGTTGAGGTGGTGGCCTACCGATGAGAAAATACATTTGCCTGATCGGAACCTGCGCTTTCAAGAGACGCAGCGTAGTAGCCACGACGGTTCGTGATTTAAATTGACCATCCTTTTACCATTGCATTGCATGTAGTGGGAAGTGCGGCCTCCGCACATGACCCCTCCAAATTTATTTTCGTGATAGTCATGGAATGCAATAACTCCTCGCAGGTGTTCAACTAGTGCGATGGTCTTATTCGCAGTCTGAAGACACAACTAACCAAAAGAAAGAATGGGGACCTGAAGAAA
This sequence comes from Picea sitchensis, assembly GCA_010110895.2. NCBI lineage: Eukaryota > Viridiplantae > Streptophyta > Pinopsida > Pinales > Pinaceae > Picea > Picea sitchensis. The sequence continues at coordinate 36,360 of SNQJ01S0104766.1, forward strand.
TTCATGTATGGATCTATTTTGGTGTCTTTAGTTTTAGAAATATTCCCTCATTTACACCTATAGGTAGAGTGGAGTATACCAGCACCACGAGATTCGTGTGGATGAAGTGGTGGTGTGATCTCATGTCCCGACATGTAGCGGGCCCCATTATTAAATACAACGATGTAATATTTGACCGGTTGAGGCCATAGATATTGGTGATAGATGATTATGCATATATTGGCATGGAATTTCCCAATGACCCCAATTTGGTTCTACCTGATGGTTTTCGCAGACTTCCAGGTAAGAAAAACATTTTGTTTTATGGTGTTTTGTGAAATTTTAGAATATAAGATGCTTTTTATTATACATGCTCTCTATCCAATGCCTAATCAAACATTTTGACCATGTAGATGTAGGGCCACATAGACCCCCGGGCTCTTCTCCTATTTAGAGGTGAGGAGAGGCATGTGTAGTAGCTAGATGGGATGTCGAGTATTATGATGCGATAGAGAAGAACCAGGAAGGCTTGATGGAAAACATTCTTGATATATCCATCGAGGAGATATTGAGGTGTTATCAATGCCATACTATAGGCGTGTCCAGGTCACTTAGTCGGTTACTTTGTAGGGTAGCACAGGAAGTAGTATGCTGCCGTGAGCAACATCCATGATGCTATTTTGTAGAAGTCGGGCTCTATATTTTGATATCTTGGTCTTTTGGACGGAAAACACCTTTTTTTTTTATTGTTATATATATACATGAGGGCTTCACCGTAATATACTTTGCTTTATATACAACATTTGATGTGTGATTGGATTTATAAAATGTCTCAAATGTCCGCCTAACACATAATTAATCGCTAACGTATTTAGACATCTAAGAATGTGTTGATACTCAATATAATCAAAATAACGCTCCAAGAGGCAAATTCACAAACATAATTTGTAAATAAATTGTTGGCATCCATTTCGAATTTTTATCCTATCCTTATAAGCTTCCTACAAAAGTGTTTTGGAACCCTTCATTCTCATCGCAATCTTTGAATAAACAACACTATTATTTTTCAATTTGCACACCTTCCTTTGTTCTCAAGCCAATGCATCGCAGCTGCGGAAACCTTGGTTCTAAGTCATGTCGATGGCATAAAAGTCGTCACTAGATTATTATGGTTATTCTTGTTTATGTGTTCATTTCATTTCCAATTCAACTATGGTCACATAGCTGGCAAGACACCAAAACCTTTACTCACTTGGCATTTTTGTTTTTAATATGACTTCATTTTATAAGTTTGTAATGCAATGGTATCTCCAAAGTGATTGTGATTGAGTCTTTGATTTAATGGTGGTTTGATGTTCTATTGTTTTTGATCAAATTCAATGGTTTCATAACAACGCATTAACATGGTGATTAGACCCTTAGTGCAATGGTTTCCTACAAAGCATAAGTTTTATGGTCAAAACTTTGGTGCTAAATTTGAAATATTATTGTTTGGTTTTAAAAATCACAAAACGCCATTGTTGTGCAAATATTCTGGTCGACTCATCATAGTTTTCATTGGTTGTTTTATTGGCATACACCAATAGTGATTTGAATCAATCTTCTATGCACCCACGTACATTTTTGATATGACTGTTTTGCATGGGTTTATTGTCTTCCACCACCCTCGCACACTTAGGGCATTACCGCATCTCGCCACCTTGGTTTTGGGCAACCCTTAGAGCCCTCAAGTAGTGATCGCTAGATACCCCTGCCCAAACCTCACCGCTTACCCTCGCCACTGTGCCTCCTCGCTCCTAGGAGAATTTAACCCCCATGGTGTTCGGAGTCAGTTTTGGTTTCATTTTGCCAGAGGAGACTGCCCCGTAATTTCCCCCATAGTCACGTTTTTTGCGTGAGTGATTTTGGGAAAACGGTTTTGAATTAGATCAATCCCTTGAAAACCCAGAACCGAATTAGCCCCTTTACCTTTCATCATGGGCTTTATTTTGCCGAATTGGTTTCATTGCAGTTATATTCGTGGTTTTGCTGTGTCAATTTTCAGATCCCTCTCCGTATCGTAAGGTGCTTTTGGTCCCAGCATTTGCCGAAATGTTTTATTACTTTCTAGACCTGCCTCTCGTAATCTCTTCCACTGGCCCACTTTGTGCCTCAACCTCAAGGAAACCCTTGATCAATCTAAATATTTTCAAGCAGTCTGTCAACAAGTTAAATGACAACAGGCTCTGTTCTCTTTAAGATGATGAGGCAGCTACGACCTTTTGTTAACTCAAAGATAGCCTAACTGAATCATTTTCCTACTACCCATGTATGCATTTCAACATCGATTTTTAATATTTTGGTTTGAATTAGCCGATTGTGTTTGCCCCGAATTATCTCTGGTTTGAATAAGATTAAAACGATTTTTGTTTTGTTTTGAATGGATGATTTCATTTTGAATTATGATTACATTGGATCTGTACAAAAGATTTCGTTAGGATCAGCATATACTATTTTGTTTTCATGGATTCGTTTGTTAAAATCTAATATAGCTATGTTTTGATTGAACTAATTTAACACGATTTTATTGTTCTTCAATTAGTATAAAATGATTGAATTGATTGTGAGTTAGTTTGATTTAGTTCTGTTTAGTTTTGATCTTAAACTACGTTGTGTACCCCATCAGCATAGTCATTTGTGTATGCATTGGATTAATAGCAAAGATTGGTTTAAAAAACCGATTATAGTTAAAATTGATTAAAAAAAAATGATTTCATTGATTTTGAATTGTCAAACGATTCTGTCTGTTTCAAATTGGCAATAAAAAATTGGTTGGCAGATTGCATATATCCATTCGGTTAATTAAACACGATTTTATTTGTTTCAAATTGGCATAAAATATTTCGACGCTTCCAGTGTGAATGATTTGCTTTGTTTTGAATTGGTAATTAATGGTTTGTTTAATAGGTTGAATGCATTTCTGTTATCATTTGGATTGATTTAAAATGATTTTGTTGATAAATATGACCAGCTACAGAATCGTGAGATTCTGTAGCTAGTCTCAAAATTTACTTTTTTGTTAATTTTACAAATAAAACATTATCTAAACTTGCTTATTCTTGTCCACCCACAGGTACATACGAATTTCAATGGCAAATTGGACATGCTGTGGTAGTTTAGAACGTGCTTTTATGATGTATTTTTGTTTTAGGTTGTTAGCTTAAGTCAGAAATAGAGACTTGGGAGATTATTCCCATATTTTTGTAAACTGTTTTTGATAATTCCGACAGGGATGTTTTACCCCGTGGCCTTTATATACTCATTAATTTTTGTAATGAACCCATCACTGTTGGGAGAACAAAGACTATGGATTTATGATGATACAAGCTCGAATGGAAGTGGATCTTTTGTAACAGCTTTAGCTTTCAATTTATCATACTTTCGTTTAGTTTTTGTGCATTTTAATTTGTGATCAAGTTATTGACTACTTTAGATATCAAGACTTGTTACAGGTTAATGCATTGTGATTTAAATTCTGTCCATATCTTATGTATCTCATTTTTAGTACAGCAATTACTCTGTTTCAATTTGATGAGTAAAGGTTTATCTTCTTCATTAAATGAACTATTCTGTACAAATCTTCGCACAGGGATTTATCTAATTGTGATGATTTGTAAATTTTAAGATTGTTGTCATTTTATGCCTTGTTTGTTTTGTCGTCTGTATTCAAAGAGCACTGCAGCTTCCTGTTTACAAGAAGCTTATGGAGAATCTGGTGCGGGTTTCCTCCCATCAAACAACTAAATCAACTACTGTACACATGACAAATAGGAAGCATTAATTCAGGTTAGTTTTCTATCTGCAATTTAATAGTTAATAAAATCGAGAATTCTCAGTAGTTTAGATAGCTATATAGTTCAGTTTTATAGTTAGGATTATTATTGTTCATCTTAGATAGTTTTCATTTTGTTTCTTTATCATAAAAATTATAAAAATAAAAAAACAATAGTTTCGTTGTCATAATACATTTTACAAATGATTTTGCAAATTTCGATTAAAATTTGTATTCTGTAAATGTTGTACATATCTAATTAAGATTTAATTATGTTGATAGATGAACATTTAAATAAGTAGAACGATTGTTTTGTAATATTAGTTAATGAAATGTATATATATATATATATATATATTAGGATTGTATATAGTTTGTTGTAGTTAGTTTTGTTGCTTAGATTAGTTTCTTTAGTTTAGTTTTTCTTTCACTTTCCAAGGAATTAGATCGGCCAACGAAGCCACTAAACCCGTCGGGGTGGATCATCCCAAACGACTTGGGTTATTTAGACAACCCCGGACCGGATCCACTCCTTCAGTTGACGAGCGTTCAATTTCGCCCGTTAACACAATGTAGGACTTTAGATAGCATATACATTACTTAGTTGTAGTACTAATAGCTTTGAATCAAGCCGTACAACTAGGTGACAGATTCCAAGTGAAATAACATCGATCAACAATTCAATGACTGTGCTATATTTTGCGATGTTGTTAGTTACACGACCGAGGCAAACACCGTGTAGACTGATTAACTCGTTCGTAGGTGCATAGATTTCCCAAGCAGCAGATGCTAAGTTTTGATTACTATGGCTAGCACCATCGGCGAAGCTAACGTGTTGTGGTGAAGACACCGACATCTAGAAACCAAGCACAATGCAAGGTAAGCCGCTAGGGGTTGAAACAAAATAATGAAAAGACACAAGAATAACACACAAAAGTATGATACAGTAAAAATACAAGAACTCATGCAAAGATAACCTAGGCATAGTACTTCTTCAAGTAAAGCCCATTTCTGGGTTCACTCAAAGGAATACCATCATAATCGACTAACTCATAGGCTCCTTTCTCCAACACTCGTTTGATGACATAAGGGTCGCGCCACATAGCCTCAAATTTTTCGGCCCCTAGTAAATCACGATCTTGTTCATAGAGAATAACTAGATCACCTTCAAAGAAAACACGTGGTTTAACATGCTTATCGTATTGGGCTTTCACGCATTTCTTCTGGGTTTCAATTACTAGGTGGCATCACGACGGGTTTCGTCTAATCTCATCAGATACATAGACGTTCTTCTTCGGTAGAGGTGTTGGGGAGAATTTAAATGGCTAGATTCAACGATAGTATCTCACATTCAATCGGCAGAACAAATTCGTTACCATACACTAGCTGAAAAGGTGTAAATCCCGTGGAAAACTTCACGGATGTCCGATAGGCCCACAATGCTGAAAATAACATCGTGTGCCAACTTGTCTTGTGAATTCCTATTATCAGTCAAAGCATGGTGATAAGACCCTTGTTTATTGCTTCAACTTGGCCATTGGCCTGTGGATAGTAGGGGGTTGAGTTTTCATGTCGAAGACCCAAATTTTCGGTAAGCTCGGACATCATGAAATTTTGAAAATGACTACTATGATCGGTGACGATAGCTTGTGGGATTCTGAATCGTGTGATGATATGATTGAATATGAATAGGGATGCAGTTTTTCCAGTATTATCAAATGTAGGCATCACCTCAACTCATTTTTTGAAATAATCCACGGCTCCGATAATGTATCCATACCCCCCAGTCGAGTGAGGGTTACATGTCATGAAATCAATGCCCCATTTTGCGAAAGGTCCAACAGAAACTATAGGGTGCAAAGGAGAGGGATGAGATCGTATCGTGTTGTTGTATGTTTGTCAAGCATGGAATTTTTGGACGGAAATAATACAGTCTTTGAATAAAGAAGGCCAAAAATACCCTGCTCGTAAGATATTTTGGGCGGTAATATACCCAGACATGTGACCACCACATGCTCCAGAATGGCAGTCATTCAAAGCTTTCTTAGCCTCATCATAGGTGAGATATCGTCGAAAAATGAAGTCAACCCCACGACAATAAAGAGTGTCGTTGAGGATAATATAATGACGGGCTTGGTAACGTATACGATGACAGTCAGTGCTAGACAAATCGAGCTGGAAAGTCTAATTCTGGAGATAAATAATGATATCTCCATACCAAAGGTCATCAGAACTGATCAGAAAGAGGGATTCATCGGGTAAAGAATCCTCTACTACATTTTCTGTCTTAGTGCAGGGAAGGTCACATATCAGTTTGGCAAACACCAAGGATTTCTTAGACTTAGCGCATTTGAAATCTAAGTCAAACTCCTGGAGAATCACTATCCATTTGGAGTATTTTCCCCCTAGAAATTGGCGTGTAATAATGTGTTGCAATAAACAATTACAGTGGTCTTGCGTAATAGGATATAGTGACAGAAACATTGGACATCTTGAACAGCTACCAAGGGCAATTTTTCAACATGTAAGTATTTGGCATAGGTATTCATGAGACACCGACTCAAATAATAAATGACATGTTCATCGTGTAAATAATCTTCTTGGACTAGAACCATGGAAATGGTAGAGTCCGAAGCAGCGAGATAAAGGAAATAATCTCGACTATAATCGGGTGGGAAAAGTAGTGGGGTACGGGTTAAGTCAGTTTCAAAGATTTGAAAGCTTTGTTGGCAGTGGTATCCCATACAAACTCATAACCTTTCTTCAATAGTCGAGTAAATCCGAGCGTTAACTCAACGTAGTTTGGGATGAAATGACGTAAAAGGTTTGCCTTCCCTTGCAAATTTTGAAGCTGGTGAAGTGAGGAAAGAGGAGGGAGATTGAGGATCACCGCGACCTTCAAAGGATCTACCCCGATTCCCTTGCATGATACAATAAAGCCCAAATGTCAGCTGGACTCCACACAGAAGACACATTTGTGTGGGTTTAAGCGTATGCGATAAAACCGACAATGAAGGAAAATGGCTCAGAGGTGTGTCGGATGGTCACTACAATGCATGGAATGCGTTGACAGGTCGTCTAGATATGGCTGTACAATGTTCTTTATATCATGAAAAGAGTGAGACGTGGCGCATTGAAAAGTCACATTGGTGTTCTTTAAATCGAAGGGTAGTTTCTGGTAGGCAAAGGTGCCCCAAGGAAAAATAAAAGAGGTTTTGTGTTCATCCACGGAGAAGATGTTAATTTGATTATATCCAGAGAAACCATCCATCAAAGAGAAGATTTCACTCTCGGCGCAATCGTCGACGATCTGGTCCACGAAGGGGGTGGGAAAGTTGTCCTTAGGACAAGCTTTGTTGATATCCCTATAATCAATGCAAACACGGATCGTACCTTGTTTCTTGTTAACTGAAACTAGATTGGATACCCAATCAGTTAAAGCCACGGGATAAATAATGCCAGCTTTAAGATTTTTTTCAACCTCAAGCTTGATAGTGGATGCTTTAAGAGGGTGGACCAGGCGAAGTCTCTACCGGACTGGTTTAGTGCCCGGGTACATCTTAATTTTGTGTACAACAATATTGGGGTCAATACCCGACATATCTTCATAGCTCCATACGAAGATGTCACAAAACTCTTGAAAAAGGGACTTATATATGACAACCTCATCGGTGGAACATGAAGCTCTGATGTGAACATTTTCGACAACTATAGGTTTAATGGATATGTCGAGGGGGATGGTGGGTGAAATTTTACTCAAGTTACCTTCATATAACACATCGTGCGTAGACTCGGGAACAACAGAGACGACAACAACGGTCGACGGAGTCGAGATCCATTGGTAACTCTCTAAGGTGTGTTTCTCCAGGAAGAGGATGGAACGATGATGCCCATTATCCCATGGGGTGTCTTCCATGGACATAACTGACATGATCATCTAGTCTGTAGGAAAAATAATGTGGAATGGATCAGGAGATGAATCACCAAGAGAGGGAGTAGAAGAGTTTTCTGATTGAATGAATTGATAAGCGGATTCAACCAGACTTAAAGGCATCTGGTCGCCATAGCAAAGATAATCACCAGGTTCGGGTACTATCCACAGGCTAGAAGATGTGGGGGTTTCGCGAATGGAGGTGGAAATCATGTTGATCGAGGCAACCAAAGGAGGTGGAACATCGGGTGGTGGGATCGGGAACGTACCCATCAAAGTTGAATATTTTAGTAGACCCGCACCAACATTCTCATACCCAGGGGGTGTCTTTGAAATGAAGGGTACGTTGCTAGTACGAGTATCAGAGTTAAAAAAGGCCAGTTGGTCTACTGTAAAAACTTTTCCCTAGTGTGGAAAATGTACGACACGAAAAAGAGTAGACACAAATGCACGCATGGAATCAATCCAGCTATAGCTAAGTAAGAGGTTGTAATCGAGAGGTGCATCAAAGACCTCAACTTCAACATTGACCGATTTTCCTTCTAACATAATAGGCAATGAGGGGAGTACACCATAGGGTTTAAATCCAATGCCATTGAAGGCTTTGAGCATGTTGTGTGATTCAGTTAAGGGAGGAGATCCAATGGCTTTCCAACAAGAAACAGACATTACGGACGTCAAGGCACCCTTGTCAATAACGGTTCTACAAATGTTCTTGTCTGCGACAACAACTTGTATCTGAAATGTGAGTTGAGGGGGTAGCCTTGGAATGTGATCTTCCAGGTCAAAAATTATCAAATTTGTATCCGTAGGGTCAATTCCACCAATAGCCTTTAATAGTTCCTTTTGTTGAGTGGGAAAACTTTGAAGGACTTCGAGAGCTGACATCGCGGAAGGTGCTTGCACCATATTTTCTACAATATTGTAGTTCTGAGTAGCATGTGCATGAGGGTTGAAGGCAAAATTTTGAACAACACCCTTTGGGGGAGGGAGAAGAAGTGTATCGAGACTCGATCATTCAAGATGAATAGGATCATTGGGAGGTGAATTTGAGGGAGACTATTGAACCAACGGAGGTGGTATATCGTCAAATTTTTCCTTTGAGGAAGAGTAATCTTTGGCCTGAGTGGTAAGTGTAACGTCATTCTTTTTTGAATCACCTGTGCACATAAGTACATAAGAAGTAGTGGAGGGAGAGGGTTGGTCATGAATGACCAATTGGGCCTACTATTGGGAAGGGAAAGGTTGGGACAAAATAACAGGTGTGGGAGGTTTTGCGGTCCCTTGAAGGAACTTAGTAACCTCGGCTTGTCTTGGACAATATTTCATGTAGTGATCATCACCACAGATAAGGCAAGGATATCGAGGTTTGTGTTTTTCCTTATCATCAACAGGTTGTGTTTTGGCTTTCTCAGATTGCGGGTTATTTTTATCCTCGTTATTCTTACCCTTCCCTTTTTTAGATTTATTTTTTCCAGCAGGGGTAGATTGAACGGAGTTCACCTCAGAGGTTTTTCTAGTGCAAGGAGTAGGAGTCGAAGAATTTTGAACATCAGAAGAAGTAGATTTGGGATTGGTGGGGTAGGCTTGTGCAGATTGAGGTTGAGCATGGAAAGTGCCAATCACACCATGAGCCACATGAGAAGTAGTAGGGGTAGTTGAGGTAGTGGTGGTAGAAGGATGAGGTGCATCAGGAAGAAAATCGTAAAGACTACATGTTTGTGAATAAACGAGATCGAGGTACTGAGGGCGAATGATCTCTTGTTCTTCCATGACAACTCCACCCATGGAAATTTCACAAGAGATTTTATTCACAAAGGATTTCGTGAACCATTCTGCCAATAACGGATCGAGAAGATCGAGTTTGATCAAATGTCGTCTTCATCTCCACTCATGAATGTGATCGGAGATGTGAGTGACCTTATTTTGCATGAAGGAACTCAAAATCTCAGTTCCTGTTTCATAACGGATTGGCAATTGGTAGTGTGTGAGGAAATCCATGTCTAGGGTATTAAAGTTGGTGAAGAAGCCTCATGGTAATTCTATACACCACTTTGCAGCCGAACCCATAAGAGGTCATTGGAAGAGTCATAACCGAGTGGAATCGTCCATCAAAGAGTTGGAAGAACACCAAAGGTGAAAAGTCAT
>SNQJ01S0104766.1:46238-59038 GCA_010110895.2 Picea sitchensis
AACAAAAAATGCCAAGTGAGTAAAGGTTTTGGTGTCTTGCCAACTGTGTGACCATAATTGAATTAGATATTAATTGACCACATAAACAAGAGTAACCATAATAATCTAGCGACGATTTTAGTGCCATCGACATGACTTCGAACCAAGGTTTTCACGCTTGCAGTCGTGAAAACGAGAACAAAAGGAAGGTGTGCAAATGCGAAAAATAATAGTGTTGTTTTATTCAAAAGATTGCAATGATAATCAAGGGTTCCAAAACACTTTTGTAGGAAGCTTATAAGGATAGGATAAAAATTCGAAATGGTTGCCAACACATTGTTACAAGTATATTTGTGAATTTGCCTCTTGGAACGTTATTTTGATTATATTGAGTATCAACACATTCTTAGATGTCTAAATACGTTAACCGATGCATTATTTAATTATGTGTTAGACAGACATTTGAGACATTTATAAATCCAATCACACATCATATGTTGTATATAAAGAAAAGTATGTCGGTAGAAGCCTCATGTATATATATAACAATAAAATGTTTTACAAAAAGGTGTTTTTTGTCCAAAAGACCAAAATATCAAAATATGAAGCCCACGACTTCTACAAAATAGCATCATGGATGTTGCTCACGGTAGAATACTACTACTCGTGCTACTCTGTGAATTAATTGGCTAAGTGAACCAGCCATGTCTATGGTGTAGCGTTGATAACGCCTCGAAATATCGTTGATCAAGATATCCGGGATGTCTGCTGTCAAACCCTTTAGATTCTGCTCGACTGCTTCATAATCGTCAGCGTCCCATCCTACTACTACCGCTGCTTCCCCTCGCCTCTGAATGGGGGAAGTTCCTGGAGGCTGGTGTGGCCCTACATCTACATGGTCAAAATGTTTGATTAGGCATTGGATAGAGAGCATGTATAATAAAAAAAACATCTTATATTCTAAAATTTCACAAAAACACCATAAAAACAAAATGTTTTTCTTACCTAGGTCACCCCACTGAAAACCATCAGGTAGAACCAAATTGGGGTCATTGGGAAATTCCATGCCAATATATGCATAATCATCTATCACCAATATCTATGGCCTCAACCAGTCAAATAATGCATCGTTGTATTTAATAATGGGGCCCGCTACATGTCGAGCGATGAGATCGCACCACTGCTTCATCCACGAATCTCGTGGCACTGGTATACCACACTCTACCTATAGGTGTAAATGAGGGACTCTTTCTAGAAAGAAAGAAGCCAAAATGGATCCATACCCGAATTTCTTCAGGTCCCTGTTCTTACTTTTGGTTAACTGTGTATTCATACTGCGAAGAAGACCATCGCACTAGTTGAACACACGAGGTTCTGTGCATTCCACAGCATACTGAAAATAAATTTGGAGGGTCATGTGTGCAGACGCACTTCCCACCATGCATGCAATGGTAAAAAGGATGGTCCAGAGATTTAAATCCTGAACAAATCTGATGGCTACCTTACCTTTGCGTCTCTTGGCCTCAGGTTCACAGTACTGACAAATGTATTCAATCATCGGTAAGCCACCACCTCGACCCCCTGTTAAGGTCACATGTGCTCCACGACAGGATAACCTCGTCAATAATTAAATGTCTTCTATGTCCAAATAAATAATGTGGGAACGTACATGAAACACCTATTGGTCTACGTCCCACATGTAGACCAGGTATTCTAATAACCTCAGTTGGGTTCTCATGCCATGGATTTTAAAAAAATTTAACAATTCGCACTATCGAAGAGCAATGATGGTGCCTGGATCATTTAAGGCCATGAATTCATCATCTGCATGTTCCCATTCTCTCCATTCCAACATTTTGGCAATCAAATACCTGCATGGAGACTAGGAAAGGAAGTTAGAATCTTCAATCGTTGATTTTGAAATTCTTTTTTGGGAAAACGCATGTATAATTTTTTGGGTTTTCGGCTGCCGTAGAAGAGTTTTTAGTACAATGTGGGGTTTCCGCAGGTGATTCATAGGGCACCTATGAAAATGATTTATTTTTGCAGGTCCCAATACTAGTCACCTGCAGTGGCCCCAACGCGAGTCTACAGGCCCAAAAACTCATCCAAAAACTACCTTTAAACCAAAATAAATGAATTTCAATCCATTGAAAAAGAAGAGGATGACGAGCTTACCATGTTGACGGAGACCATTTGTTGAATGATAGCCAGTTCTTCTGGCAATCGATAGTCGAAATATGAGGTAAAAACAGTGTTTCTAGACAAGTTTTGAATGAAATGCAAATTAAATAGCAATAAGAGGTCTTACCCCCTTTTTATTTCATTTTTTTATTTTTCTTATAATATTTTATATTATTTTAATGCATTTTATCATAGTCTAATGGTCTAATGGTCATGTGAGTTTGTTGTTTCTCTCATATGTGAAGACTAAGGCCCTGAACAATGTCGTATGGATTATTTTTCTTGATTCACTTTTCTGTTTGTTACATATACCAGTACTTTTTAGGGTTTTTTAGAAAAACCTCGAGCCTAGTGTTTGTTTGTTCTCATGCTTGAAAGTCAATGAGAACGTAACCGAGTATACTTTTGTCATTTTTCTGTACTCTTCGTGGAAACACGAAAAGAGGAACCCATGGAGTATCCTTTAAGCTCTTTTCGCACTCCATAAAAATGAAAAGATTGTTGAGCAACCTTGTTCTTTTCACGCTTGTGAAAGTGTTTGAAGAAAACATTCGATGGGCAATAGTTTATCACTTTTTCTGTCTCGTCAGATTACTTTACGAAAAAGGAACTGAGAGAGTTCTCTTTAATGTGTTTTTCAGACTCTATAAATATGAAAAATCCCCGAGTTTTCTATCTTTGGACTCGTTAAACAAACATTGAAAGACCCACATGGGACCAAACCACTCTTTCATAGGGTTCGTTAAACATACTCTGAGGGACTCATCCGAAGGATGAGATTACATCAACAAGCATATGTTATCCTCCTCAAGCTTGCATAAAAATAAAGAGGTACTCGCCATAAATGGTGGGGGGAAATTTGGGAAAGAAATGTGTCTCTGTACCCGTGTTAGTGGTCGTACTAGTTGCTCTTGAACATGACACCCCCTTCATCATTTGAATCCGGGTTGGGAAATACATTTGTCTCTCGTCTAACCCTCTGCAAGTCCATATCTTGGGTCATCTTTGAGTCAATGCTGCCAAGACCTTTGTTGTGTCATCCATATGTTCAAGAGAAGTCCAAACAATCCCTCTCTCTAGTCGGCCATCTGCAATTGTCAATTCTTACCATGTCGGCCTTCCCTGTGTTAGTTTCAAATCATTTTCATACTTCGATATACCCTAAATCTGTTACTTATTTTGTTTCATTGATGGGGGATATGTCAAGGCCCTCCTGTGACGAGTATTTTCTTGTTGACTTCAACTCATAATCTGGGAACAAGACTTAGAAATCATTTAGTACCTTAGAGCCTGCATGCCTCAATGGAAGGTTTCTTCGCTTTCGACAGTGGATTCACATCATTGGTCCCTGATCGAGAAATTTCATCGAGGGTTCGACTTCAACTCATTTATTCACATTCGTTGGATTGTACTCAGGTACCTTTGGAATCATTGACATCAATGGTGATTTCCCTCGAACTTGTTAATGGTTTTCATCAATGACCGGTAATCAAGTGGTTTCTACCATGTTCGAATTYAGCACCTACAAATCTCATGGTTAGATTCGTACTTACGGACGACGGGATTGAAGACCCTGGATCTCATCATTTTGGTCCAGGTTGCGATGGAGTATTTATGATTTGTATTTGACAAACAGATCCACTTTGTATGTCTCGTGGTTGTGTCTAAATTTAAGCTTTCTTCTACATAGATCCACAGTGTATTCCTGGTGGCTATGTATAATCTTGACGACATGGATCCATGGTGTATAATTGGTGGCCATGACTTACATTTATAATTTCAATCACTTGTAGTTTGAGTTTGGGAATGCCTACCTCAAAAATGGTATGATTTTATGCAGATGCTTGATTGTTTGCAGGTTCCCAATTAGTGACCTCCTTGTTCCCGACACACACAGGCATTTTACAAAGTATTTCAGTTTTCGCAAGTTCCAGCCTCATACTTTGGGGGGAATTATGTTACAAATTATTTTGGTCACTCTAGTGATAACCCTACATGCATGTGTTCAGGCTCTCAAAACAATCTTTTACATGAGGAAAATGACTAAGGTCTTCCCCTACAAAGCATATTTTTAGAATGACGTTGCAGACTAATAGTGGTACACAGTGCGGAAATCCTTGATTTCCTAAGGCTTCTCTATGCCTGGCTTGTGGGATTTCCACATGCTGCTATATAGGCAGGGTGTGGCGGCGTTTGAAGCTAAGGAAAGGAAGAAGTTTCTAGAAGGAGAATCTTCTAGAATGTGAGGTGGTGTCAATATGGTTGTGGTCTTACTGGCTTCTCTGATAATGTGGGATCATCCTCATCCTTGTAATCACTCCACCTTCTCCTATATAATGATGGGTTTCTCATGGAAAATGTTAAGCAAGATTGAGCAAAGAATTGTTGAAAGAATAGGTTGAAGACTGTGTAAAGGATCCTGTTACAACTGATGCTTATGGCCTCCAATTGTCCATCAAGCTTGTTTGGACCATCTTCATACAAATTCGAAGCAAGTGCATGTGTGTGTTGGAACAAAGGACCACCAAAAGGGAGATTGCAACATCAAGGCAATTTGGTTGTATCTTTCACTTTTACTTAATATGATATGGTGACATGTTTATTTCCCATAAAGTCATTAGCGTTTGATTATATGACTCCTTGATCACATTTTTAGGTTTCCATTGAATCTAAAATTGTTGCTTTCACTTTGGTTGGTTTGTGTCATTACATATCTGGTCTCACAAGAGCACCGGAGTAAAGTAGGGACAACAAAGATATAAGGAAGCGATATCTAAAGGCATGTCATCTATTCCTTCTCTGGTAGTAAATTCAATGGTAGCAACTTAGGGAAAGCGTCATGTCTCATCTTGTTTTGTTCTAGATCCAGGTGGATCTAGGGAGATTAGTTTATGTCTGCATTCACTGATTTATCCAATAACACATTTTCCTTTATCTTTGTAGATTTGTCTTCATCTCGTTTTATTACCAATCTTGCGATCTTTGGGACCTGGTCTTTTTTCACTTGTTCTTCTTGTTTTCTTATCCATACTTTCTTATATCTGATATCAATGTTCTCTTTCATGGAAGTATCGATCACACTTCTAAAATCATGATCTATGTGTCCATTTTTATGACATTTGTAACATTCAATGTTACGCGGGGCCCCATAATCATTTCTTTCTTGAACATTTATTTTATAATCCCTACAATATGCAACCTTATGTCCAAAATAAATTTACATACCTAGGAGTGAATGATATTTTGTGGTGAAGTCCTTCTGAATTCATGACTTGAATGATCATGATCATGATTGAAGCTTCTTTGTGGCTTGAACATGGATGGTCTTCTTGAAGATGTATATTTATTAGTTTTCTTAGATTCTGGTTGACCATGAATCCTTCCTTTGAGTACTTCTGCATAACTCCTTCTCTTTTCTTCATTCTTCTTTTCTAGCAACATAAAGTGCTTCTCTTCATTCTCTACAATTGATGTAGATGTTTCTGTCTCTTCAACATTCTTGTTCAGCTTGATTATTTTACTTCTCAATGTGACAACTTCTTCTTCAAGCTTCTCAACCTCTTATTCTTTCTTCATTATCTGAGACTTCATGACTTCTTCTGTTCTCTTCGCTTCTTCAAGATGGATTTATAATGTGATTATTTCCTCTTCAATTTATTTTTCTTCTTGACCAAACTCTACCTCAATCTGGTTTAATTCCTCGGTTCTTTCCTTGAGATGATCTATCAGTATATGTTCTCTCTTTTTTTCTTCTTTTTTTTGTGCTGCTATGTTGGATTCTAAACACTGCTTCTGGTATTCTAGAGTTTCTTCAATTCTTCTGGCCTCTTCTAGCTGAGATCTTAAGTTCATGATGACTAGTTGGGCTTCTTAAAAAATGTGAACACTTTCCTTTTGTTTCATGAATTCTTTCTTGAGTGACTTGTTTTCTTCTCTTTCTTTTCTTATTTCATACAAAGCATTGATCATTTCTTCTTCATAATTGTCTTCTATTTCAATTAAATTTTTTGTCGCATTTCTTTCATGGCATTCCATTTCAAGATATCTGTGTTTTTCACATTTAAATCAAAACAAAATAATTTTGTTGATTATGTACTCTTCATCTTATGAATCTGTTTGACACAATGAAAATCTTTCTTCTTGACTTGTACCTGCATCTTCTTTGACATTCTCTAACTATGTGATGGGTGAAGAAGGGATATTATGTAACTTATCCCAAAGTTATTTAGATGATGAACATTTACCCACTTTTTCCTTTACTGAATCATACAATCCTTCAAAATTAAATCCATTGCAATATTGTTATTTCATTTTAGTTCCTTCTTTGTTGTATGTTTTTTCCCTTTTTGAACTATCGTATCCTGCAACAATTGATTTCCAAATATCATACCCTTGTTCCTTTAAAAATAATTTCGTCCTTCCTCTCCATATCTCATACTTTAAACCATTATAACCACTAAATAATGGTACTCCATTCTCAAAATAATCCATGATCTCCTTCCAATGGTTAAACTGTTTCCTGAAGGAAACTGCTCTGATACCAATTGTTGGATTACTGAGAGGGGGATGAATCAGTAATGATCAGTTATACCAATTATTAATCATTTAAACCATAATGTTTATTATTTTACTTATTCAACCATGTTCATTTATTTGTCATCAATATCTTACTATATCATAAGCATTAAAATTCATCAGTTCATAATAAACAATAACAAACACATCCACACAATGCTCATTACACCAATATTTACATGGAAACCCAATGCAGGAGAAAACCACAAAATACTCTTCTTATATGTCAAGAATTACATTCAAGGAAGAACCAACTTTCAATTCTCCAACAACAACTTGAAAGAGGCTCTGACCCCCTAGTTTCTCAGGCTACAACCTAAGGGAAGCTCCAACTCCTCAATTCTCTAGATACAATCAGAAGGAGGCTACAACCCCCTATGTTCTTCGGCTACAGCCGGAAGGTGGCTACAACCACCTATCCATGCCCCGTCCAACCACCCTAAAATATAAGTAGAATGATGGAACCAATGTCACACTGTCATTGTGAGATATACTATTGTAAACCTGTAACAATTTATGCCACTGACCTATAATCAACCTGTGCCTCTGTCCTGTAACTAACCTGTACCTATGCCATTGTCATGTAACCAACTTGTACTTGTGTATTTCATGTACCAACAAAATTAAATACACCAATTGTTGACGTTGGAAGTCACCTCTGGATTGCAGCAAAGGTAAGCCCAAGGCCCATCAGTTTGTATGTCACAATAAATAGTTTGAAGGGTGGTATAATGGATGCAGTCTCAAGATTATATCGGTTTAACTCAGAAAAATGGGTTGGGGAGGTATGGATAAGTGAGGTCTTGATCTAACTTAAGACAATAAGTTTTCGTAGTCGTGAGTAGGCAGAAGAAACATGGGAAAATCATGAAATTCTACTCTCGACATCTGGTCTTCCAGCAGCCTGTGGAGGAAAAGTCTCAGATACAAGATCCTCTTGGATCTGAAAACTTTAAGAAGCTAAAAATGTTGCAACAATAGTTATAGTCAAACCTACACTATACTACAGTCACAACACCCGACTGGATCATCCATGCTTGAGCTTTCAGAGTCAGAAGCAAAGAAATGAAAGGAGAAGTTGGCTTCCATTAAACAAGAAGTCTCAAATAACAGTCATAATCAGAGAACCAGAGGCCTCGTTAAAACATTACAATCGGGAGCATAGCTCTACCATCGACAGTAACAAAATGGAAAAGATTCCTACAAATACTTAGAACTAGATCCCCTCTACTGAAGGCACGATCATGTCATGAGTTTAAGGATTTTCATTGGTGAGTTCCTATGTTAGGATATGCATGCAGACATTGGTCATACTACCCATGCAATCTTCTGCTAGATGTGATCTCTGTCAGACTGGACTGATAGTATTTTTCCATGATTTATCCCTCTCTGGCCTTCTATTTATGGAAGGAGACGATTTCTCACCCACCATCCTTTCTTTCATTAAATACTTCATCGGGATCAGAGAGTCCCAAGTCAAATCTACATCTAAATAACATGGTGGTATTCTCTTGGTTGTATCCTTCTTTGTTGAACTGCTACAAGGGGACCCAGATGCAAGACGTGGAGATGGAAGGTGATCGGGAAAGTACGGGTGGCAGAAAACGTGGGTGTTGCGCTGGGACAGGATAGTGATGAAGTGGCATGAGGTGATGATATGGGGGAAGAGGAAAGGTTGTGGCAGTAGATAGGATGAGAACCATCTGCTTAGAAGGAGGTGAGTGGTAGAACACCTGGAAAGATATGGTGGGTGGGAGTTATAAGGGGACATGGTATGAAGGTGAGTGGAGGACAGATGTACCATAATCAGACAAGGAGGGAGAGTGGGAGATGTGATGGGAAGAGGTGAGAGACGGAGTGGGAGATAGATGTTAGCAGGGGGCGGGAGCGATAAGAGGTGGTGGTAAGCAATCTACTTGGAGGGGGTAGGAAACGGTAAGAAGTTTTAGGTCGGGGGGTCTGAGTTAAGGAGAGGGTGACAAATTAGTGGGGGGCCCACATTTTAAAACAACCAACTTAGACTCCCCCCCCCCTCGCTAAAGACAAACTGTCGAGGGGGGGTTCGATATGTCTCCTACACCATATATCTGGGCACGCAGATCTCAGTCGTACATATCTACGTGTCTCTTAGCGTGACGTTCCTACGAACACAGAACTTAGGATAAGTGGGTTTTTAACCCATTTTTTGCCATTGTTTAACCAAAGGAATCCATTTCTTAGGAAAACAACCCCTCCCCCCCCCCAATTAATGTGATAACATTAGGCTCCATGGGGGTTGGCTTGCTCCCTATGAGATGCCAAGAACACTTCTACAGTTTCAGTGACTTGTTGTTGGGTTATGGAGTCACTTATAAAACAAAAAACAAAAGAAAAATAATATCTACAAATACATGGGAGCCACTTATGGCTCAAATAAAGAAATTCTTCAAAAAAATCCCATTTACAGGGCCACCAAAAACTTCACTGCCCTCCAAATTCTGCAACCTATAGGTATTATTCAAAATTATCTCAGAAAATTTGAAGGGCCCAATCCAGAGGGCTTCAAATTTACCATGCTTTCCCTTGTCTAGTCTGGGTGCATCCCATTTAAGTATTAGATCTCCCAACTGAAAATCTTCTTTTATGACCTTCTTGTCGAAGGCCTGCTTGATTTTATGTTGACAGTCACTTTCTCTGTCTATCATCTTTTCTCTGGTGTGTTGCATTTCTATCAGCTGATGTATCCTTCTGATCATATCATCAGGATCTTCTTGACAATCTTGGAAGAATTTTTCCACAGTTAGGGTGAGTTGAGAAGGGAAAATGGCATCAACTCCATACACAAGCTAAAAAGGAGAGACACTCAGAGACCTCTTTGTTGTCACTCGATCATCCCACAGAGAAAATTTCATCTTTGAATCCCAAGTCTTCTTATTGTCCTCTAGCAGTCTTTTGATAATTTTTATAAGGCTCTTGTTAGAGGATTATGCCAATCCATTACCTTGGGGGTAGTATGGGGTAGAGTGGATTAATGAAATTCTAAACTGCTCACAAAACTGGATCAATGGTTCAGCCTTGAAAGACGCAACATTGTTAGTAACAATTCTGCTTGGACAACCAACCTTGCCATAATGTCTTCAATAAAACTAATGATTACTTTGTGTGAAGAATTCCTTGTGCGGATAGCTTCTATCCACTTTGTGAAATAATCTATTGCAGTTAAGATCCACCTGTGTTCACCACTTGAAGCAGGATGGATTTCCCTAATGAATTTTATTCCCCACTGCTGAAAGGGTCCTGAAGCTACCACAGGCTTCAATGACAGAGATTTGAGCTGCTGCTTTCCAGAGAATTTCTGACATTTGATACAAGCTATGATTCTTTCACAAACATCAGTGAATATAGTGGGCCAGTAGTACCCAACCCTGAAAATTTTGTAGGCTATGGTCTTCTAGAAATGATGTCCCCCACATAGGATGCTATGAAAATCAAATATAATCCTTTGGGCCTCTTGTGGGTCTAGACATATCAGAAGAACTCCTAGAGGGTATTTATAATATAAGACCTGTTCATTAAGGAAATATCTGATTTGTTTGAGATTTAAATCTCTTGCCTTTCTCCTTCCCATTCCATCTGGAGGCCTTAGTCTTTGCAGAAAATATATAATGTCTTTATACCAGGTGCATCCTTCCAATGGGGGATTGTCCTCAAAAATTTTGATGGACAACTCAGCTTGTCTATCATCTGAGAAAGTGTTCATGAAGTTAAACCCTAAAGCTTTACAATTATATTCAGCCAATAACTTGGTCAAACCTTGACCCTTTACTAGCTTGGTGGGTTTTATTTCTAGATCGAATTCGAGGATTTTGGAAATCCAGTTTCTCCTTCTCCCATCTATGTCAAGCTGAATGAGAATGTCCTTTACAGAAGATGAACGAACATATGCAATGACCTTTGAATGTAGAACATAGACTCTGAAATATTTGAGAGATTTCATCAAGGCATAGGCATGCTTCTCCATGATGTCATATCTATCCTCTGCATCCCTCGATGCTTTGCTAAAAAAAGAAATAGGTTGCTCTAGGACTTCAACATTTTTCTGTAATAAAACAGTTGCCACTGTATCAAAAAAGGAAAAGGAAAAAATCTGAAAAACCTTAGAATAAAAAGGACTGATAAGCACAGGTGCCTCAGTCAATGCCCTCTTGATCTGGCTGAAGGATTTTCTGGACTCAGCAGTCCATTTTACTTCATTTCCCTTTCTGAGCATGACTGTGATATGGTTCACCAGTTCAGTAAAATTGGAAACAAACCTCCTCAAGAAATTATTTTTTCCAAGGAAGGATTGAACCTCTTTCCTAGACCTTGGGAGTGATAGGGTTTGGATCGCTTCCACCCTATTGGGATCAATTATGATCCCCTCAGTTGATACTATGTGCCCCAATAATTTCCCTTCCTTCATGGCAAACAATGATTTCTTGGGATTTAAAGAGAGACTGAACCTCCTGCATTTCAAGAAGGCCTTCCTCAAATGGCATCAATTCTCCTTATCATATTTGGAAAAGACTTTTATGTCATCCGGATAGATGACTACAAACTTATCCTTCTCCCCAATGAAGGCGATATCCATAGCTCACTGAAAGGTTGATCCTACGTTCATTAATCCAAAGGTCATATTGGCATACATGAATGTACCCCAAGGAGTGGTGAAGGTTTTCTTTTCTCTATCCTCAGGCAACACAAATATCTTATTGTATCCCAAAAATCCATCAATCATGGAAATCCTGGATGCGCCCATCACCCTCTGTAATATATGTTCCATCTTTGGCAGCGAGTAATTGTCCTTCCTAGAGCTCCTGTTCATATTTTTGAAATTGACACAGAGTTTGATTTCTCCACTCTTCTTTCTTACTGGGACTAGGTTGGCTACCCACTCAGAATATCTCAAAGGCACAATAATCTGAGCATCCAAAAGCTTCTTCACCTCCCTTTCCATAATAGGCAGCAACATAGGGTTTATCTATCCCAACTTCTGCCTAAATGGTTTGGCTTCGTGCTTCAACGGGATCTTGTGCTCAATAACACTGGTGTCATACATCCTGAGGTCTTTGTAGGTCTAGGCAAACATATCAGCAAATTCTTTTAATAGCTCAGTATACTCGGCCCTCTTCTCTCTTGACAGGTTGCTTGACAATTTGATAAATTTTGGTTCCTATTCTCTGCCAATATTGCACTCAGCCACATCAGCATCATCATTCAGATTTTATCCTTCACTACCACATCGTTTCTGTCAAATGATATTTCCAAAGGGACTAGTCCCTTTGGGATGTGATTGTTGGGCAACTGGACGATATGATGATCAACAATTTTGCTCAGAAAAATATCATCAAGAGGACCCACTCCAGAGTCAGGATCTTGATCAATGTGCAATGCTGAAAATTCATCAACTGTCTCAAGGAACTTTTTTATCTCAATATCATCCTCAAACACCTTCCAATGCTTGACATTTTCAGGTATAGCGGGTCTGTATTTCACTTCTACATCATACCTGAGTTTAGGAGGTAGAGGGACTCTAAAATTTCTTGTTGAGGCATCCAAAGAATCAACCACTGTATTTTCCTCTCTTGGGATGAATGGAATGTTGAAGGCTGAGAAAAAACTGTCAATCATGTCCCACACTTCATTTCTATAACTTCTAAGCTGAGGGTGTTTGGCCTAGTAAATATTTCTGATCTGTTGAATACACTAGCAAATTTCGGTCATTTTGAGACAATTATTTCAACGCTCTTGCGAAGTTATGTCATGGATATTGCGATGAATCTTGAGTCTCTCAAACTTCATTTCATGTGATGTGGCTTGTTCGACGAACTTGAATTAACGTCGCAAGAGAGACAACCGTAGCGAAATTCTCACAATTGCGACAAAAAAAAAATATCATCGCCAATACAACTAAGTGAATAATTCGTCAAAAGAGCGACACAGTAGGGAAATCGTCGCACACTCGAAAATATAGGAAACATAAGTGAAACCATTGCGACGAATCGACTATCGAAACATTCATCTCTATTGCGACAACATGGTAT
>SNQJ01S0104767.1:33436-54048 GCA_010110895.2 Picea sitchensis
AAAGGCACCCATAAATGAGATACTATGGACCCTTGCATATCATGAACCCCTTGCCCATTGAGTACTTCCCCCATTCATTCCACTTCATTCACATGACTCAGATAGGGTTGTTCCTAGACTTAGGGGTTTTGATCCATTGAAAAGAAATGCAATGCCAACGCATCCACAACCAAACTTGGCAAAACATGTAGTTTCTTAAGCACATGTTTGTATGATGTAGTCCTGGTATACATGCTTTAATGGCTCTTTTATTGACTTTATTCACTCATCATGATGCTTTGACTTGAGATCCTTGGAGGGTGTATCCATTTGGCTTGCAGGTACAGGTTGGTGGCCAGTTTTGGAAAAACAAGCCTAGCTTGGGCTTCCATGGGGCAAGCAACCCATCATATAGCTGACATAGGCCCACATGTCATACTACAAAGAGATGCTTTCAGAGGCCTAGGAGACAATTGGATAGACATAGCCCACCCTTTGCATGCCAAATGTTGGTTTATATCTCTCATTCACTTCTTGGTCTGACCTGGTTCAGATCTCAACAGGTTTCCAACAAAACCCTCTAAAACTATTGGCCCTCCTAGTAAACCATAAGGCAACACAACACACAAAGTGCACTGTGCAGTTTCACCCGAGATAGCTTTATGGGTGATTGCAATGCTCAAGTGCTTGTAGTCTAGGAATGAGTGGGGATTTGGGATGGTATTTTGTCTTCTTCATGCATTCATCATGTTATTCATTCAAATATTCCTAGGATTCATTCATATTTTAGGCCCATGCATGCATTCTAATATATATAGCTTAACCATTCATTCATAAGATAACCATTAACAAAAAGTAAACATGTAAGAAACATTACAGATAACACACGTTTTGTTGAATTTTCAATGAGCTATGGCTCATGCATTTACTTTAAATTTTATGTTTAGCTTTTACTTGAACCATAAATACTGCAACAAACCAAGATCATGAAAAGAATAACCATGCACAAGAACACACGAAGTATCTTGGGTAACCCTTCTCAACAAGGGAATAAAACCCAACAAATCCTTTGCTATATTCTCAAGAGAAATACCTCCCACACCATCACCAAACTTAGCACACAAGAGGGTGTTGTAATTCTCATAATTTCATACCACAACTTATGAAATGATGAGATGACACAATGATAAGTGTGTTTCCTCAATGGGTATTCACCTTTATTTATATAAGACGTATCACATCAAATGATGTGTCTATTGGCACAATAGGGCAGACCTCAATAACTCAAAATATAATTAATAATTACCATATTAATTATCTTTTACTTTATGGTGGGTCTGACCTGTACCCTTTACATAAAAAATAGGGTCACAGGTAAGTCTGACTCTTGGAAAATATAGAAAGGGATATCATACACCCACGAGTGCTCAACCACTATGCTTAGTCACAGGGATGTCCACATCTCTATCTCATTGCGTCTCACAGGAGAATCACATTCACTAGTGCTCAACCACTAGGATCACATTCACCTGTGCTCAACCACGGGCACATCCAACTCAACAAATCTCTTTCTCACTGCGTCTCACAGGAGAATCACACTTAAGAGTGCTCAGCCACTAGGATCACATTCACATGTTCTCAACCACGGGCACATCCAACTCAACAAATCTCTTTCTCACTGCGTCTCACAGGAGAATCACACTCATTAGTGCTCAACCACTAGGATCACGTTCACATGTGCTTAGCCACAGGCATGTCGAACTCAACAGATCACTTTCTCACTACGTCTCACAAGAGAATCACACTCACTAGTGCTCAACCACATGCACGTCCAACTCAGTAGATCGCTTTCTCACTGCGTCTCACAGGAGAATCATCTGGAGTATCACATCATCTCAACTCTCTGCACAAAGGAGACCAGTACATTGTTTCATCTCTGTCTCAGAGAGAACAACACACCCAACTCATGGGCTTCCTCACCCCACAGGGGCACACAACATACTGTCTCCGTCTCAGAGAGGGACCACACACCCAGCGCATGGGCTTCCTCACCCCACAAGGGACACACAACATTCCATCTTCGTCTCAGAGAGGAACCACACACCCAACTCATGGGCTTCCTCACCCCACACAAGGTCACAACGTTCCATCTTCGTCTCAGAGAGGAACCACACACCCATCTCATGGGCACACCCAACTCATGGGCTCTCTCTCAAGATGACTCACTCAGTCTGTGTCCTGGAGGATGTCTCATGCAGCTGTAATCGTCAACACTCCCTCTCCTCTAGGGAGGCATTCTCCACTGGGCCAAGTCTCTCACGGAAGTACTCGAGCTTTGTCTTGACAATAATCATCAACACTCCCTCTCAGCTAGGGAGGTAATCTTCACCAGGCCAAGTTTCTCATGGAAGTACTCAAACTTCGTCTTGGCAAGTAGTTTGGTGAAGATATCTGCAATCTGCTCATGTGTAGGAGGGTATTGCACGTGTATTGCTTTTCTCTGCACCATGTCTCTGATATAATGATATTTCTCTCAACATGTTTCAATCTATCATGAAACACAGGGTTCTTAGAGAGCTTCACATAGCTCTGGTTACCACAATGAATAATAGGATCCATCTCATGATCAAATTAGTCTTGTCAGAAGTTTGTGAAGCCACACTGCTTCGCGTACTACCACACTCAATGCTATATACTTTGTTTGTGTGGTACTCAAGGCCACAAAGCTTTGTTTTTTGTTGCACCAGGAAACCATGGCAGACCCCAAGGTAAAACAACAATCGGACGTGATTTTCCGGTCCACTGCACTCCCTGCCCAATCGACATATACCTGCAAACTCAAGTCTACATTGGAGGCATATCTCCGTCCATATCCAACTGTGCCTCGTAGATATCTCAATACATGTTTCACTGCTATTCAGTGAGTCTGTATCGGTTGACTCATGAATTGACTAAGTATATTCACTGCATAACATATATTGAGTCTGGTGTTAACCAGATACATCAGTGATCCAATCAGTTGTGGATCAATCTCGTCTGAATCATCATCATTCATTTTCTTCAAATCCATCACCAACAGTGTAGGCATGGATTTTCATTCTGTCATACTAAACTTCTTTAATATCCCCACTGTATATTTTCCTTAACTGAGGAAAATCTCATCAGTTTGTTGAGTGCTCAGCACACCCTAAAAGTTCTGTGACGATTTCCTTTTGGGTACCACCTTGTTTTTTACCTTTGATTGTTCTCGCCTTGGTTTAAAACTGATAATTCACTTATCTTATATGTTTCATGTCTTAAATTTCTCTTGAACATACAACAAGGAACCATCTTAAGAGACACAACGACTGCTCAAGGAATTAGTGACCCAGAATTCTCCCGACTCACTTGAGAAGTTTGGCATCGGCGAAAGATTAAGGTGGAGAAAATCGTTTGGGAAGTCAAAGCAGCCAAGTGCCGACCTTCTTCGGTGTCGGTCGATAAGAGTATCTCTTTCTTACGAATACAACCTCAGAAAAGATTTCGTCGAAGGTTGATCCTTTTGGTTTCGACAGAAACATGTAATCATAAGTGTTGCACAAAAGGAGGAGTCCCACCACCGGCCGCCGACGCCCGAGACGTTCCCCTGATCACCAACCCCAATGTCATCGGTATCAGGAGTTTTATCAAGAAGATAGCGATATTGATAAACACTATAAATAGTAGTTTATCCCCGATCTTTATGAAGGTGAGACGTGATGTGACGTTTAAACCCCTAGCTGTGTAAAGTAATTCGCATTCAAAGCTTTAGTTAATTCATAGATCACGCATTAGTCACTAGCTCATGTGTGAATAAAAAAGGAACCATTAAACTCGCCGATATAATGCATCTCCACCTGTGCCCCCGCCTTTAATCAGTTAAGTCTCAACGACAAAGATTCGATAGTGGTTTATTTTGAAATCTGCATTTATCACCTGTATTAACTAATTGATATGAATGGTAGTATCTCCCAGTTATATTATTTCGAGTCATTTTGTATGATCCCATCCTGTGCAGCAAACAATTCAGAACAAACAGGAGGACGAAGCTATCAGTCCAGGGGAAGCATCTGAATTCCAGTGAGTATTAAACAGTTATCTTAGCAAGCATTACAGGTATGGGTCCGTTTACGGTTTTACGCTTAATTTTTATACGTTCTCACCCGATGTTGCTCTGTATATGTGTTTAAATGGCGGCTTTGATTGCAGGAACAATGCCTCCGAAGAAGCCATCCACCAGAAAATCAGCAAGGGCGCCAAATCTGCAAGAATCAAAAATAGGAGAAGGCTCCTCCCCAACAGTTGCTAGACAATTAGAGTTCGCTTCTAAGCTGGTGTTCGCCATTAAGAAAATAACCAAGGAGCCCTTTGTCCAGCCCCTAGATTTCGGAGATACAGAGGCAAGCATTGGAGCAAAGACAACTTTTCCTCGTTGGGAAGAAGTTTTCAAGAAGATCAAGAAAGAAGAACCCCTCGAATATACTCCGCACAACGATCTTGATACAAGGAAGCTCGATGACGAGGTCCTCCCAAATATTCGCAGGGATTTTCTGCACATGGTGGCAAGCCGGTCTCCGATTTTTCCTTGCGTCGAGCTCTTAAAGTTGCTCATTGATCACACCGACGCACAATTTTTTTTGATTAATGATGACAATGGCGAATACATCGGGGTTTTCCTACCATCAAAAGTTCAATAATACTACAAATTCAATGAGTCTAGAGAAAATTTGAGCACTGATTTCGTGTTGAGTTTCTACGCCTCACACGACACTAGCAAAATCATGGCATCCTGGTGGAGGGAAGACAAAAAATTCACGAATCAGACTTCTGGCTGGTACCCGACGGTCAATCTCAGGGAATCGTACGCCTATCTCATGGCCCTTCTCTGCAGGTTGCATGGGAGAAAGACTGCTCCTGATTTTTGGAAGCTTGGATGCCTTTGGATTTTACAGTCGTTGTTTCAGGGACCAGTTTCAATTGGGGTGCTATCATTTCTAAATAGTTGAGCACTTGCATAAAACAGGCTCAGGCGCCAAAGGAGGGAGATACCCCCGCCTTCTACATGGCCTCGTATCTACTGGACGTCATCTGTGTCAGGAACACTTTTTCTGGGATTAACCTGAATTGGCACCCTTTGGAGCTCGCAGTCCATGTATACTTCAACATCTTGTGGGAAAACAAGTACAAGAAATCCTATGTTGTTATCTGTGATCATTTTATTGCACCCATTTACTTCTTGCTCTTTAGGAAAGAATGCCCTAGATTATTAGACGAAGCAAAGAAGGTCATAGTCAAAATTGGTCACTGGTATTTAGAGGAACGAGAAACCTACATCGGGTTTTTCGACACCATAGGGGCACCCCATTTATTGCCCATTTATGTTCCCGACCGGCTAGTGTTAGGAGAAATATCCTATCAAACCATCCTACAAGGATACAATACAACTTTAGTGAAAGACAAGAAGCGAGCTTTCATACTGTATGGGTTTCATATCAGCTTCTGCATGGTCAAAGACACCGCTCATGCTAAACAACTTGGGCTAGGTCAATTGGAATTTCGGTTCCAAAATGGCCGATTCCGTAAACACGATCCCAAGGGATTGGTCCTACAACACGCGCCACAGGTATCATCCTGTTGGCCCTATGCCCATGATCGGTTTGAGGATGAAATTTTCACTAAGAACACTCAATACTGGGATGTGGTGGCAGCCAGGAAGGCTGATCCTAAAGGAACCTGGTTTAGAGCTATGAACTACGAAGAGCAGGCAAATTTTTTGGAGTAGACAATTCAAAGAATTGGCTGATGCCCTGAAGCAACAGTAGCATATGAATTGGAGGAAGAAGTAGACGATCCCTAAGAATACATTGAGGTTGCAGAAACTCATCAGGGATCCCCGATACAAATCAGAGCTTCCCTTGAAGATCAAACAGCTCAAGAGAGTAGCACACTCTCATACCAACAAGCTCGGCTACTAATGAAGCAGATGCATGATGACCCGTATCTTGCCATAAGACCCACGATTCCAACTACCAACCAAAGTGTCCCGACGAATTCAAGTGGCCTCGATCCCACAGGTCCCGATAACACCAATGGGTTAGGTAATCCCAAATCCATGACACCACCGACCGACCCATCGGAAGGAGGAACAACTCAACCAGAGACAGGTCAGGTGTCGATAGAAACGCAAGCGCCCAATCCCTTGAGCACGCTCATACATATATACAGTGACGACGAGAGCCTAGAGCCCCCTAGTGGAACCTCGGTACATGTCCAAGAAGAAGCAGGTCCCGAAAAGAATCCTTCCCCAAGTCTCGAAAAGACCTCTCCCCCTGGACCCGAGGATCGTGATGAGGAGGTCCCACAAAAGGAAGTTGAAGCTGAAGGTGGTCTCAATGCAGCAAAGTCCGATGAATTGGAAACAGATGCAGGTCCGAGTGACGAGCCTCCGCAAAAGGAAATCGGCAATTCCACGACCGATGAGCCAGTAAATGACAATTCTATACCTGACACCTCTATTATACCCAACACTCAGATCCTCGGTGAGCAACAAGTACAAGTTGGACCTACAAGGCAGAACAAAGAAGTTCGAGAGCCCACTCTCGAACAAATATACACTGCGGGAAGCTTGGGAAACAATCTCACATGGGGTGATCAGCAGATACCAGACCCGGTAGATGGGGTCGCAGACATCTATGCGATCTCCTATGATCAAAAGAGAAAGGCTATCGTTCAGAGGACCGCAAAGAAGAGAAGAATCACCCTGGATCATTCCATCATAGTCACCACTGAGGAGAATTTAATCGATACAGCAGACGCCCGTACGTCTGAGCTTATTGGTGTGGGAAGATCCCTCTCATAGGTCACCCAGGACAGAGCCAAGAGAGATGAAAAGGAGGAAGAATTCATGTTGTTTAATTTGAACAAGACATGGTGTGTAGACAAGTGAAACTTCTTAAAAGATAGAAAATCATTGTATGTAAGTGGGTCTTCTTGGTGCCCAAAATTACGACTTATGCATTTGACCTCTGATTACAAAGAACGTAGAATTGGCAATAGGTTTTTCCCTCATGAGCATGAAGAGGACCATTGATTTTAAAAGTTTAATGGATTTTGGGCTTCAACTCTTTTCTAAAATTCTATCTCCCAAAGAAGCTAAGGTTAGAAAATGTTGCAATGTTGTGAGAAAGTTTAATGGATTTTGGGCTTCAACTCTTTTCTAAAATTCTATCTCCCAAAGAAGCTAAGGTTAGAAAATGTTGCAATGTTGTGAGTTTTCCTTTTACTCCCTTCCTCCCTAAAGGTCTTTCTTATGTAGTCATTTTCCACTCTTTTTCTTATTATGTGCAAATTCTTCTACTTCATGCTTGTGCCCCTTTTCCTCTTTTATTTTTATTTTTCTATCATTTCCCCCCTTTTAAATTCTTCGATAAAAGTGGATCCCATGCTCCACCCTCTTGTTTATGAATTAGATTTGTTTTTATTGGCTTAATCCAAGGTCATGGAAATCCCATTCTACATCTCGTTATTTTTTGGGGGGGCTTAAGTTGTCGTAGCAAAGAACCCATACTATGGCCCATATTTTTGCCATCCTCATTTTCTTGTCATCCTAGGGTGACATGCGGGGTCCTTTCATGATATTATCCCTTCCCTTTTCTTTCCTTCCACACTCTAGTTTCCTTTGTGACAAATGGTAGAGGCGTCCCTCATTTCCCATCTATGCATTACCTTTGCCCCATTTACCTATTTTCCACGCTTCCATTTCTCCTTACCTTCCATCTCCCTACCTCACCAGATTACTTGTATTCCTTTTATTGGGGTGGGAGGTATTCATTCTTCTCATTCCATGTATTGCCTTCTCCCTAGATCAAAGATTCTTGATAGCTTGAATTTAGTAGATAGGTGGTGGTCGATGGTTGAATGAAAAATGAAAATTAATGACAAGGTGGGAGGATAGATGGCAATTGATGGTCGAGTACCACATGGACTAGGTGATGAGGTGGCAACCAAGTTTGGTTGAACGGTGGCGATAGAGGGTACAATAACACTTGGCTTCATGGGATGAGGGGGCACATGATCATTGACACATGGATCTAAAATTAATGCATGGTGGATATAGGGACGAGGTCCATGGACACTCTATCACAAAAAATTCAATGCTAATGTGTCTAAATATGTAAATTGTTAACACTTTATCCACACCATGCATGTGGTATAAATAATTAAGCACCAAATCCAATGGATAGGGATGAATTAGTAGAGATTGGGTGGTGGCTAAAGCTCAATCTTACAATGGCCATATTTTGATCTTTAAGTAGCCATATTGGTTGTATAAGAGTTCAATGGAAGCTCTTGGTATAAAAAATCAGATGAAATGATGTTACCTGCAGGTGCCATGTGGCATGTGGGGTCCAACTTCGATACAAATGTACAAGTGCCTCCTTTACACCTAAAAATCCCAAGTTCTTTTTTTTTCAAAGGCTAAATTTCTTCTTCTTTATTGTGGGAATTCTCGAGTTCTTAAGGGTGTGGCCGCAAGACTTTTGAGGTAGTGGAGACCCCATCCTCTACCTTTCACATTAAGAAATGGGAAAATATAGCCTATCCTCCACCCTATAAATTATAAAGTCCCCCCCCAAGTCTTAAGGTTGTGAAGAGCCCATCCTCCATTCTCCATTTTATACTGTGGGAAAGTCTTGAGTAGTGGAGAGACCATTCTCTACCCTCCATATTAAAAACCAAACCAACTCATGAGGTAGCAGAGCGTTAATCCTCTACCCTTCATATTGTAAAGTGATTGTGGGTGGGTATTTTGAATGGGAAGTGTCAACTCCGCCCTCCACATGAACCAAAGAATAAGGGCAAACCCAATGTGATGTAGAGAAAAGGGAAAGAAAAAGAAAGGCATCCAACATTCACCCTCCACATCAAAGTAAAATAAAGGAAGAAAATAAGGTCAACAGTATACTATGGGTGTGGACCCCACCCCGTAGAAATGATAAATGAAAAAATCCAAGGCCAATAAAGTGTCTATGGGGGGACTTGGATGAGGATGTGGAAAAATAACAAGAAGAAACATGGCGTGATAGGGTGATGTGGAAATATAGAAGAGCCTGCGTATCCAATCAATAGGTTCCATATGGCATGTGGGGCCCATCTACAATTCAAATGCATAAGTTCCTTGTTTACATAGAAAAGGCCCAAAGTTTGTGATTTTAAAGACCAATACTTGTGCTCTTCATCCTAGAAGCAGTCAAGGATGAAATAATAGTCTCTTGATTTCCATGCATGCACATATTTTGTTGGGAGGCCATAGGCTACAATATAGTCAATGGAAGGGTCCTCTCAATGACCAATATTAAAATGGTCAACATGGAATACAATCATCTCATTTTCAAAAGAATATGAATGCACCCATGAAATTTATGAGGAGTCTTGAGGGAGAAACAAAGGTAATTGATGTCATTGCCCATATTTTTAGCCAAAAGAATATTTAAGAGCTCGAGTACATGACAAGCCAACATATTATCTTTGTACCCTCAGACAGAGAAGTTGACACTGGCCATGATGTTCCTCCATAAATTATGTGTATACATTGTTGGATTTTTCCCTCATGCTTTCTTTGGATCATCTCTACACAAGAATGCTTGATTGTGTTGGGAGGAGGAATGTTAGTTTCCAAGGGAATGGAGGTGCTTAATTAGCATGGGTAGACTTTAATTAGAGATGGTTTCACTCAAAGAAGTGGTTGGCTACAAATTCAATCCAGATGGACATATTCACCAACCGATAGAAAGCTCCAAGGGCTATTTATACAAGATTTCTCATATGATAATGGATTCAATATTTTGGTATTGGTTCACTTGGCTAGTGGCTCTAGTTGAAGACTCGGATTTTGCAAGTATTTTCTACCTCTTCTCTTTCTTTATGCATCTCATATTTAACATTTTTAAATTGTAATCATACATTATAAGAATTACTTTCAGTAGCATTCTAGTCATGGATTGTGTCTCTAGAGTTTGTAATTGGAAGAAGAAATTAAAGAAGAGATTTTTCTATCAATCCCCATATATTCCTTTGTGAATTTAAATGGTTTTGAGAGTTGAATTTGATCAAGATTTGTTGGAACAAAGTAGCTATGCTTAGTGCAATTATTGGTTATTTGATTAATTTAATATATATGTTGCCTATGGTTATTAATTAATGTAATTTATCTTTGCAAATGCCTTATCTTTGTTTGAGAATGATAATCTATGAATTTGATTCATTGGGATTCATTGAAAGCAAAGTGCTCGATTGAATTTCTCCATCTTCATTACAGACCTAGAATGTGCTTTATTAGACTCCATAGCCTAGATTTAAAGAACCAATACACTTAAGAAGATCTTTCCATAGATTTATCTTTGGTGTCCACAATTTCATACCCATTATACACACTATTGTTCTCCACTATAAAATCCAGAGTACAAGAGATTTCAAATATAAATTTATTATCATTTAGGGATATCACCCTTGGGCTCAAAATGCACCAGTCCTAAAGTGAGAGAAGAAAATTTTGAGGTAACAATGAGTATTGATCATGCCTTTTCCTTTTGGGTAATATCTTTGAGCCATAGCATTTCCAAGATCGATGATACTTGAGGGTTTGTTTGGGAGACAACAAAGAAACGATACCATTGTCGAGGACCGAGGATTCTAGTCTTTGAAATATGCAACTTCAACTACACACAATTATTATGAGGATGAGCTTACAAATTTCATGGCTCATCTGGGGACTCCACCAAGGAATGAAGTTGTATGTTTTTTTAATTGAAATGACTTATTGCTTGCATATTTGATGAGGGAAAATAAAAATGTTCAAGGCAAGAAAGATCTCACCTGGAGACTCTAAACAATGAGATTTGATTTGTAAAAAGATGGCACATAACTATTAGTCATTGTCTGAAATTCCTAACATGTTGGCTCTGAGATGTGATGCACTGATTGATCAACTCTTTATTCCCAACGAGAAGATTTGAGAAATTGAAATATGTCAAATTGCAACTAAATAAGAAGAGTTTGATGTTGTTTGATTTACCTTCAAAGGAGTATTCAAAGAAACAAATCCATGCTTAATCCAATAAAATTATAGTACAAAATTGCAAAATTCAAGTTTAACTTGAAAATAGTAAATGGAGCCAGTCAAGGCTTGGTAGCACTGACTATAAATGGAGCTAAAAAATATACACTTAAAAATCTATGCTTTGCAATGAAATTTGTGCTATTAGGAGTGCTTACAAAAACAAGGATAACATAGAAATGAAAATGTAGTAGGAAGATTACATGTAGAAAAAAATTGATCTCCACACCACTGTATTTATATCTACTATACTATAAAAAAAATGCTTATATTAAGAGAATACATATAAATGTGCGCTTGTTGCCAAAAGACAATAATGCTAAGACCAAAAATGCAAAAAATATAAGAAGAGACTAAGATTATTGTTGTTGTTAAGACTATGTGGTTAGAGCACAATTTGATGGTTTAACACCCATGTTGTGTGGAATGTATAATATAACCAACAAACAAATTGACATCTTGACCTAGGCAACAACTCCTATGAGGAAATACTTGAATCTAGAGATCGGATTGATTAAGTTCAAAGAGGATTAGTCATTCTATAAGAAGATGTGCATTGTATATTGAAAGCTACATCTACTTGTTTAATAGAAAATTAGCAAGATATTAGTCCTACTTATGTTAACAACAATAGATATTCCCTAAATGAACAAGGAATGGGTTGAACGATCAAGAGTACAAATTACAAATCGTAATATATCAAGATGGATAAATGAGAAATTCAAAAGGATATGCTTCCAAAAAGAGTTTCAAAAGTCATTCATAAGGATCCATGAAATGTTGATGGACCTCTACTGATGATATCAATAGAAACCAAAGATGGAAGTATGTTGAGAGAGAGCTCCAAGATGCACAAGGTAGAGTAGAAGTGCTAGGGTTTGAACTGAAAACATAAAGGAATGGTTTGACCAGGTACTCTCAGCATGTTCTAAATCCATGGCAGTGTTGTTAGAGGTGGCAAGCGGGGAGGTTATCCTATCAATGAAATAAGTTGTCACGTGTGATACTAATAGAAACTCTATGATGGGTAAAGTAGGAAACCAAGAAAAAATGAATGAGGAAGCAGAGAATAAAGCCACAATCTCATAGACAAATTCCAAAGAGGGGAAAATATTCAGTTTATCAAGGACCACACAGTTGTGGGTAAATTCGTATCGAACTAGCCAATGGGAAAGGCCCTCATCTAGTGAGTTCATTCACATTTGAAACCAAAGGGCCAAGTAGATATGAAAATTGGTTCAAAAGGACTCTTCACAACCATCTTTGCAAGCATTAAAGAAAGAGAGAGAGTCTTTGAAAATGGATCATACTTCTTCAACTCTACAAGGTTTCACCTTAGATATTGGAGAGAACGCTTCAACACAAAGAAGGAGGATTTCATGAAGACTCCAACCTATATCATACTATATTATGTTCCTCGAGAAATATGGGAAGAGGAAACCATTGCAAGCATCGATAATACCTTGGGTACCTTCGTCAAAACTTTAGTAGTCATTAAAGAAGGTAAATACACTCCATATGCCCACATCTTTGTTTACATGAATGGGGCCAAAGCCCTGCCAAGTTCCTATATGTATTTGTTTTCAAGATAATGATCGGATCTAAACTCTTGATTATGAATATGTTCCCTTTATATGTTTTAAATGTCATGAACATGGTCATTTATTTATAGATTTTCCATTGAATAAACTAACTCCATCTAGTAAAGCAGAAGATGGTAAGGATCAAGAAGGGTTTACAAAAGTCTCAAGTAAATGAAATACTAAAATAAAATCCCCCAAGGACCTTGTTTAGAGCAAGCCAAAGTCAGGCAACGACTTTCAAGCATTGGCAACAAAAGAAAAATAGGAGTCTCAATAGCAAATTCCACCCGAAGCGCAACCTACAGATAAGAACAAGCAAGGAACCACTAACAGTCAAAGCCATGAAAAAGTCAAGCCCAAAAGGAAGACACAAGATAGTACTAAATAAATAGACAACACAAAATAATCAAATGATTTGAACATGGGCATGGAGGA
Source organism: Picea sitchensis (assembly GCA_010110895.2). NCBI lineage: Eukaryota > Viridiplantae > Streptophyta > Pinopsida > Pinales > Pinaceae > Picea > Picea sitchensis. The sequence goes on from SNQJ01S0104767.1 coordinate 46,568, forward strand.
GGAGGAAATGGATTACTCAAAAGAGGAACACCAATATCCCAATCTAGATATCAAAATGGAAAACTTAGCTCTACCAATACTGGAGGAAAAATATGGCAAGGAACATTTGAATTACCTCTCTAATGAACATATTCACCAACATTAGAGATAACTTTCCAAAGGGAATATGAAACCTTATAGTTAGTTCAATGCCTTCCTCTTCTAGTTCAATACCTACCTTTCTTCTAGTTACATACCTCCCTCTTCTAGCTCAATACTTTCCTTCTACCTTCTAGCTCAACACCTCTCTACCTTCATTATAAGAGGATTGAGGCTTAAACTTGAAGGGAACTACAAGCATATGTACTTTCTAAGGAGACGAGAACCTCAAGTCAATCACAAAGTTACTTAGGGAACCTAGAAATCAGAATGACCACTTGAAAATTAAAAAAACAATTAAGAAGGAGATGATAAAAAAAAATGGTTGAAAAAACTAGCAAAAAATCTGAGAAGCAGGAGCCATGTTGATAGATTATGGGCAAGCTATTGTGTTGCCAGAACAGTTCTTAATGACCTTCTCAAAAGTTTAAAATGAATTCCACCCCATGAAATATAGGTCTAAATGCCATAGGAAAGCAAAGGATATTGAATAACATGATAAAGAAAGAATCTCCTTATGGCATGCTTCTACATGAGACACAATGCGATAAAAATAAACTCAAGCTCTTAGCAAAGAGAATCTGATTTGAGGTAGCGGAAATTGATGTAGAGGGGTTCTCGGGCGGTCTATCCATACTCTATAACCTTTCCCAAGTAATACTATGGAACTTCATAGAAACCAATAAAACAATGACAACTAATTTCATAGAAATAAGATCCCAAGAAAATTGTGTAATTACAAATGTTTATGATCAAAATATTCCATCTCATAAGATAGATTTCCTCAACTCTTTGAAACTGGTTGGAGAACAATTTAAACATTGGGATTGGTTAATTAGATGTGACTTCAACCTCATTACCAATCTATCATAAAATTGAGGAGGAATCATGAGGTTGGAGGAAGATAATAAACAATTTAAAGATCTCATTGAAGAGATTCACCTTATGGATATCAAAACTCAAAATGGTGTCCGTACTTGGAGCAATGATAGAGGAGGATCCCATCAAATTGTTTTCAAACTTGACCACTTCCTACTCTCAGAATATCTGATCACACAAATGTGTTCATTGGAAGCAAATATCCTCCCAGGGGTGAGATTAGACCATTGGGTGAGAAGCATAAAATGGGATAGTGCAGGTGGAGCTAGGTTTAAACCCTTTAGATTTGAGAAATTGTGGCTTTCTCATCTATATTTTCAAGAAAAAGTCAAGGAGTGGTGGATGGATTAAGCACAAATAAGGAGAACGAAAACGTACATGTTTCAACAACACTTGAAAAAACTCAAACAACAAATCAAGCATTGGAACAAAGAGACTTTGGAAACATCTTCCAAGTTGAACAAGACATGGAGAAACAGATGGAAATCATACAACAATATATCATAACATGGGGTAGAATCGTAGAATTAAATCTTCATGAGTAGATACAATATCAATTATATATTATAGCACAAGAAGAAATACTCTAGAGTAAAAAATCCTAGATCTAATGGTTGAAAGAAGGTGAAAAAAATATGAGATTATTCCATAACTCCATGATTAATAGATGGCACCACAATATATTCACCTCCTCGTGAAAATAAATGGCGAGCAATTCAAAAATAGAGATCGAGAAATTTAATGGGCAAAGTTTTGAGATATGGAAACTCAATATGGAAGATATTTTGATAGACAAAGATCAATGGGCCGTTGTGGATCTAGGTACTGCACCTATAGGAATGTCAACAGAAGACTGGACAAAGTTGGATTGGATGGAAAAGAGCACAATCCAATTATGTCTCTCAGATTCGATACTATCGAATGTGTCATGGGAACCTGTGGCCAAGGCTTTATGGAATAAGTTAGGCACTTTGTATCAATCTAAGTCCATAGTAAATAAATTGTTCCTGTGAAAGAAGTTGTACGACCTGAGGATGAAAGATGAGACTTGGTGACAGAGCATTTGAATGCCTTCAATATTTTGGTAAGTCAGTTATTATCTATTGATATTAAGAGTTCTGATGAATGTAAGTGTATCAGTTTATTGTGCTCTTTACTAGACTTGTGGGATAGTTTGGTTATGGCCATAGGTAGAAATTCAACTAGTCTTAGTTTCTATGATGTGGTCTCATCCTTGTTGTCGAAGGATATGAGGTAGAAAAACATGGAAATCTAGAGCACAGATGCCTTATTTGCAAGAAGACGCTCCCAGGAAAGAAATAGATCTAAGTTCTCCAGTGGGAGATCTAAATCTAGGGGAAGATATAAATCTCCCGAAAAAATTGTAATGGTATGTTGGAATTGTGGAAAAGAAGTGCACTACAAGAAACAATGTAGATCCAAAAGTGTTGAGAGAGGGAAGGGATATGATGATGCTCCTTCTATAGCAAAAAAAACCTCCACATATGAAGGAGGAGATGTATCCTTGGCTTCTTCAAACACACATGCAAATCATGAGGCGTGGTTGGTTAACTCAAGTGCATGTAAAGACCCTGATTGTTATAACTACAAGCGAAGTAGAAAGTGCAATTTTTTTTTGTTTTAGGAAGGAAGGCAACGACGACACAGTTAAACCACACCACCTGTCGACAAACACCACACCCGTAGATCAGGCAACAGAAAACAATGACTCTACACACTAGCACATCAAGCAACTGGGCGAAACATGCGTAAATCAAAAGAAAGAAATGACTAACCGCCCGTCACACAACGCAACAATGCCTACAAGCTAAGGACAACATCCACAACCCTAACACAATGGCCTCGATAACCAGTAACCAGAACCTCTATGGCTTGCAAAATCAAATGCATGAATGCGTTATAACCCAAGCGCCAACAACAAACTTACAACGATCAAACAACACCCACAACGAGAAGCACGGACTCCGGCCAAGTTATCATTCACCTCTATCCCTCAGGGTGCGTAATGATCCACTCATCAGGAATCACGTCGTCACAAGGCGATAGGCGTGACGGTAATCCTGATGCAACATACCCCATCTTAGACCAATAAATTGAGAAAACGTCAATGCGCTAGGAGACTGAATTAACTGTCAAAACACAAGACGACTGACCCCAACAACTAATCGACAGGTCAACGAGATGACTATGACATTCATATGACACAATAATTTCCTTGCATGATAGAATCAATTTGTACACCATAAAATAATATTCATTAAAACAAATAGTCCGTTGCAAGTATCCTCCAAATCCCAAGATCAGATAAGTAATTTCCTAAGGAGGAAATCACTACCTTTTTAACTAGAACAAAGGAAACATGTCCCTTCAAACAAAATAAAACCCCCCCCCTTTTTTTTCTTCTGAAATGCTATCTTTTTAAATTGAAACAATGATAAGATTGTTGCCTATGGAACACATTAGATTCACTATCTATATAATCTCTATAGATATCACTGTAATTGCAGGATGTAATAATTTATTTATTGATAATTGTTGTTGTAGTTAATAATGATTGCTGACAATGACAAGACATACCGCTGCCTAAAAATATATCACTGTCAAGAAGGGTCACTGTAAAAATTTGTCTGACTGTATAAAAGATGTTGTATGTTGGTATAAAATGATGTCTATATAGATAAAGGTATAAAGATGTTATCTATGTAAAAATAAACATTTTGTCCATAGATATAAAGATGCTGGCAACGTTGAGAGTAATTATAAATACAAATATGTTGGCAACAATAATTAAAGGCAGATCTTACATATAAAAGGCGTTGAGACATTAAAAACGTTGATATTTCAAATATGAATATTACATTTAACCACGCTGTCAGACATTGTTTAGAGCAAAAATTTGGCTATAATATATCATTGTGAAAAATAAAACTTTTTATGTCCACCATAATCGTTCTCAACAACCACAATACTAAATCGCTAACCAAAATGCAAGAAATAAACACGTTATTCGCAGGGGAAAATAAAAATGCAAATACGCAGAGGGGTTCATTGAAAACAAAGGTATCAATCAAAAATTTGTGGTTGAAAGTATGGTTGTGTAATGTGCCGCGAGATCGTTGAGTAAAGTGATATCGCAACTATCAATTTCGCAGTGGTACTGCAGTGGTGAGGGTAAATTCACACTCTAGAAAGGGAGTACTCGTTGTCTAAATACAGGCTGAAAACGCAGTCTAATTATCGCTGCAAACACGGTCTAATAATGTTGGAAATGCAGTCCTTAACTATGTTGAAACAAAATTCAAAATGTGTGGTTCTACAAGTATTAAAAGCGTTGTCATAAAGGAAATTAAAAAAACACATGTTGTCATAAAAGTAACAATAACACCCCTATAAAACATTGTCATACCAAAACACCGTGTATAGATCCATGGTGTTTTGTTTTTACCAGGAATATCAATTCGTTGTCTAAACTCACATTGGATGAATGGTTGTGTAAACAACACTTGATGTTGACTATTAAAGGTGATTGTCTATTACCAAAAACTGTCAATAGGATCAACGCAGACATGTGATATTAAATTTCTACCTAGAATTCGTTGTCAACAACATTAACAACGTTGTCAACAATACGGTCAACCAAGGTGTTGTCAGTTTATAAAATTGATGTCCAATGTTATCTAGCAGTAATAAATTGTGGGAAAATCGTTGTGTAACCAAATGAAATCGTTGTGCAAGAAAGGTGAATTCGTCGTGCAAAGAAGGACGAAATAGTTGTGAAATGGAAGGATGAAATCACAGTCTGTAAAGGTATAAACAAAGGGTAAATTCGCAAGGTAAAATTTGCCATCAAATGTATTAATTTGCAGAGGAAAATCGCAGGCCCGATGGATTAAAGACGCAACGCAGTTTCGCCATCAAAAAGTAATAATTTGCAGAGGAAAATTTTTGTGGTTGAATGTATTAAAAGTAGAGGGTCCTTGCCATCAGACATAATAAAACATAGAGTAATGATGGAGTTGTTGTGCCAACAATGAATACAAATCGTTGGGCGTAAGATGTCAAGAAGGGTGGGTTGAATGTTGGGTAAGTAAGGGTGAAAACACAAAGATTAAAATGCAGAAGATAATAAGCGGTTCGCTGAGAGAAAACATAAACAATCGCAGATGTAATCAGTCGCAACAAGGCGCAATACAATCATTCAACCAAGAACAATCAACGGGGGTAGACAACTGGGAAAAACTAACCTTCGCTCATCATCCACGCACAGAAAAGAAGGGCAATAGGATCTATAGGTCTATTAACACCGAAGTGATGACCATTGATCTGGCTCCTGGCCGACTGCTCAAGCGTGGATTGATGATATAGGGATGAGGATGAAAGATAAAGCACAATCTCTTCATAATAATCATTAAAACAAACAAGACAGTCATAGCAATCAGGGATCGGTTGCCAAGGGAATCAATCTAATGCAGCGAGCGTAAAGTTATGACGACTTTAAGTTCTCGATTAAAAACACTGAGTAAACACATTTTTTATACAATAGAAGTACAGTAATGGAAGCACAAGATCAATATTAATCTACCATTCAAAATAAAAACATGTGTACCGTAGCCCAAGGTGACAACTCTGAGTCGTTGTCTCGCGCGCTCCAGCCAGCTCCCGCTTGCCGACCGATGTGACTTCACCGGTACCTCCCAACCAATGCTAGGGGTACTCTTCTTCCCCCTTTAGCCCCCCGAGCTTCAAAGGGGCCACGCACTCTAAAGCAAAGAACAACTAGCAACCAGCTCGCCTCGAAAGGTCGAGCTACCACTCGTTACCCGAGCTAGGTATCCCAACTCCCACAAGACAAGTCAGTCAAGTCAAAAATTCTCCAGTGTAGCGTTACACATGAAGAAGAGATCCATACTCCTCCTCCTCCATCCTTTATATAGAGTTTCTAAGTGATTTCTTTCCCAAATTCCCATTTAATTTATTTTTCATTAATTTAATTTAGAAAAAACCTCTCTCGTACACATATCACCCATCCCCTTAGTTGCACCAGAAATTAATTTCATTAATTATTTAATTACTCCTATTTCCCTCACCCACCTAGAAGCATTCCTAAAATCATTTCTTAGTGTCCTCATATTCCCTTACACATTTTAATGACTTACGCCCTTACTAAATTCCTAGTTGAGTTCAATTTAGAAAGTTCTTAAAGGCAAGATTCTTTACTAAGTTAGTTTCCTATTTTTTTAAGTTTCCCTCTTTTCCCTTCTTAACTAAAATTCAATTTAGCAAGTGTAGAAAAATCAACTTTTACCCCTTTTTCTTTTTACTTAATAAATTTTAATTAGCATATGTAGAAAAAAAATTAATTCCCCTTTAAAATTTTAATCCCTCAATATAATTTGATTTTAATAAATTAATTGAATTTCTTACCCCCTTCTCGTCACATGTTTAATGATGATGATTATTATTATTTTTTACCACAAGTATCACTTAGACCTAGATTTTATTTTCCTAGGTTGGGCGACATTTTTATTAGGGAAAATGTTTTAAAAACTTTCTTATCACATCATTCGTTCTAAGGCCATTTAGGTTTATTCACTTATTAGTTAACAACGCGGTGTGCCCTTTAGGATGCACTAGGTGCTCCAAGGGTGCCACTTGCCTCATTCTGTTTCCCTTGCGCGACGTGCCCTTCAGGACGCACTACGTGCTCCAAGGGCGTCACTCGCCTCTTTCCATTTTTCTTGCGCAATGAGCCCTTCAGGACACACTACGTGATCCAAGGGTGCCACTCGCCTCTTTCCATTTTTCTTGCGCGATGTTCCCTTCAGGACGCACTACATGCTCCAAGGGTGCCACTTGCCTCTTGACTGACTTGGTAGACATCAAAACCCCTGGAGTCAATACTCCGCCAGGTGATCTTGTGGGGGACTAAGGCCCTCTAAGGAATAATGCTCGTGCCTTATTGCGCGCACCTTAGAATCATCATTAGTGACTATCGCAGTCTGCCCTCACGACATTGTGGGTCTTCTCGAACTAGGTAATCATTAACCTATAGTTCGAGCCACGATGGGAGTGCTAGTAGGCTGTGGCAGGGTTGTTGTCCACACCTCTCCCTCAAATTCTTTGGTTGTCGTGCGTGACCCCTCTACTCCACATGTGAGTCTGGTCGGCAAGCTATCATCAACCTGCATCATCAACGAATCATGTCAGAAATAAAATCAATCATCATAACATCTAATCAGATGTGCATATGTCATATCAACAATAATCAAAACCCAATAGTCCACTCCCTGACTCGATCTGGAGTCCAAGGGGTTTCATTGATGCCTCTGCATCCTCGAGGTCCAAAGTCCTGCACACTTAGAAGAACTCAGTCAATAGCACATGTCTATGTAAACACAAAAAATAACATATGCATAATGCCTCATAATCATAATCAAACGACC
>SNQJ01S0104768.1:0-12895 GCA_010110895.2 Picea sitchensis
AGAGAGAGAGTGTTTGATATTGTGAGAGGGAGGAAGAGGGAGATGTTGATAGGTAGAATTGACTATTCGTCAATGCAAGAGAAACAATCCGGTTCGAGGTCCTTAGAGCATAACCCAAGTCGGTAAATATTAGCAACTTTTAAATTTTTACTCCATCCCGCGCTCTCATGGAGTCCTTCAAATCTTCTTCCCCATCTATTATATAATCTCTAAAGAGATTAACAATAATTGTAGTATGATCCTTCACATTAAAATTAAAAACACACCCTAAGGAGTTAGCTGAAGGATAGAAGGTCTCATCACAAGCTGGCCTATCATGACCATGGGTTCTTACAAAGTGACATTACCACTATTGGTCACTGAGCCAGGGTAATGACTTTCAATTGCATGGATAAAGGACAAGAGGTATCATCGCGAGCCAACTTGTTCACTTCTGCTGGTTTTTGTGAATAACATTGCCATCAGTTAGTTACAATCTAGGGTAGTGGCCTTCAATTAATACAAGGATCAATTATTACAAGGATCTATAAACTATGTATTTATACCTAGTATATGGGATAAAAGCATTTGAATGGGGTTAAAAGTTCTCCCTGTCGAGGCTATAGACGCCCGCTAGAAGCAGTGGCCATGCATGTGTTACTAAAGTCATTTTAATGCTATAACTTACCTGATTAGATTGTCTTTCCCTAGATTAATCCCTGATGAAGTTTATTATTCTTATATATATTTAAAATGATAAAAACAAATGATTATGGGCTCAGATTTCATGAAGTTTCAAAATAATGGTGGGAATTATTTGGATGTTTTGGTAAATGAAAAGTCAAATAAATAGTATACAAGTCAGGGATGAAGCTTTTCAAGTCACTTGGGGTCTATCATTTCAGAACATCTTATTTCCTATTCCTTGATATTTACATATTTCATATTGTTATGCAGAGATAATTGTTTTGACCAGTGAGTCGCCATTTGTTGGCCTAGCAACAAATCCCTTCTATTTTTACCTAAAATAAAAGGGGGGCCCTGTAAGTATTTTATTGGTAAGACTTATCACTAAATTATTCTCCAAAGTCTTGACTTATAATCATTTCTATATATAGGGAAATTAGTCAACAAACCCTTTTTGGATCTTTCATTTTATCCTTTTAATATTTTGGTTTTTCACAGGAAGTAATTTTCAATCGTCATTTGATTGATTTTACCTGGAATTTTCCTATCTTTTTGAATTAGTTATCTACTAAAAGGTCTTTCATAATCAACTCCTCATATTCATCATTATTTTGAATATTTAGCCCACAAATCAATTGATTATTGCTTTGAATTTCATGACTGCAAGCATGAAATTCAAAGATGATTACAAGGAGAATTTCTTCATCTCTAAGTGTTATTGATGATATCATGGCATTTTAATGACAAATTCTAATTATTTTCTCAGATAAAATCATGGTTATTATGATGAAGATCAAGGTTTTAAGTTTGTAAGACATTTATCTTGTTTGAATTACAGAATGGGTTTTCCATTTCATTTTGTTTCATTTTTCTTCTCGTTCCCAACTTATTACAAGTACCTTGATTGTATTTAACTATCATGATTTGTCTTAAATTTAGACCTTGTAAACTAATCACTACTTTGATTATCATTTCATAACAATACTGACAATGTTGTTGGAGTTTTGGTCACTGTTTGAATTCACGGTCTTATATTTGGTGATTATCATATGTTCAAATAAGGAGTTTATGATTGATAAATGGTTATTAATTTTGATTGGCTTCAATGAATATGTGCATGGCCAAATTCGAAGCTAAATGGTGTATGGTATTTCCTAATTAAACCATGTTATTTCGAAATGTTTCATATGTAGAGTTTTCATTCCCTCGATCTTATTATACCTAAATGATGTTTGTGGTAATTGGATGTTCGACTTGTTACAACTTATTATGAAAATACATGGCATTGATCATGGCATCGTGGTAGGATTTCAATCGATTTCCCATGACATTTGAAGTTGATAGTAAATAAGGGTAGGGTGATGTTGACGCTTGAATCTGTTACGACCGAAAAGGCAACCTCATGAGGATATAAATCCCCCTGCAATTTTATAGTGGTGGTACTCCTATGTTATGAATTCCATGGGACTCTAGGTCTTCAGAATTTGGGACTTTTAGAGAAGTCCATCGTGGTAATCAAAGAAAAGATAAAGATGCAAAGACGGAAAAAAAAATTATTTTCTTTAAAGAAAGTTCATGAGAATGGACCAGGAACCGCACACATTCACACATTTAAAATAAATAAACAAAATTTCCTCACATCCATCATAGTTGGGTTAAAGATTTATGATCACATAAAAATAAAAGAAAATGATCCACATGCATAAGAGAACTTTGAGAGAGTGATACGTGGGAATCTAAAACAAAGATAATGATATATCAACCTCAAATACTTTATATTTAGAAAACCGGGTTACAAAGTACAATTGAGATTGTTCCCAAAATAGCTCTCTTCAAATTTCTAAAAAATATATAGTTTATTACATATTCTCTGAAATTTAAATGTGTTTGTCATAAATATTGGGATTGGGGCTCCCGCGGACCATAAAGAATATATATATATAAGAATGAAGTTTGTAGAAGGTAGAAAGTTGGCGGTGGAAGACAACAAGACCTGGTAAGAAGAAAAATGAAATTATCAATCTTCGGTTAAACCTTTCTATTTAAAGAGGTGGAGTAACTGGATGAAGGACTTGATAAATAAAAAAGGATGTGATCAGTATGAACTTACTATGATGGTATCTCTCTCTTGTCACTTGCTTGTTGATGTCCTTTTATTTCTTTCATCGATGATTACAGGAACCATCTCAACTGCCTTTTTCCCTTCATCGGTTAGTTTGTCGATAGATTTTTAAACCACTCTTCGATATAGCTTATTATTGGTGCCACGTTGATTTCATGCCAGATTTTTATATTGAAAATCTCGCCCTCCAAGTGACTTAGATCAATGGAAATATTATGCAAATATTCTTCAATATCTTATTTTTTTACTGAATAATCCACTAACCAGTTATCTACGTCATCTTCATTATACTCAATAATGCCATAAACCTTTTCAAATGATAACCATTTAAAGATCTCAACTTGTTCATCAAAGGCTTTCTTGGTTAGGAACAGTGATTTGAGAATCAATTTTGGGTCTTGGACCTCATTGGTGCTCCCAGCTAGGTCTATCTCAGTCATCCTTTTGAATAATTCTTCTCTCCTTTTTATGGCTTGGTTGCATGCTTGGACAATGATATTAAAGTTCTTAACCTTTTCCTTCCAACATGCATTCAGTTGTTTTATCCAGTTTGGAGAAGGGAGGTCCTCCTCTCTTATTCTCAACTCTGTCATATTGGTAACTTTAAAACTGAAGGGTACGACCGCGTCAAGCTAAAAACCTTCTTCATTTTTCAAATCCTCCTCTAAATATTCATGAAAGGTATGTGCCCTCATTCCAAAAGAGACCATGCTATTTGACATCTCCCAAGCCTCTGTAATTAATTTCATTCTTTTCTTAATGTTCTTCTCCACATAGCCCCTGGATAATGTGACCAGGCTTGAATATCCTTTCAGTTTAGATGCAGGTGTGGTAGGCCCGATCATTGCTAAAGGACTAGAAAGTACTAGAAAAGGCATTGAATCTTCCTCCAATTCTTTGACTCTTTCCTTTAACTTGGTGTTCGTTGCTTCAAGGCCTCCAATAGAATTGTCTAAAGCATCTCCAGTTACTCAGTGAATTTGGGAAATTTGGGAAGGCCACATGTTCCATAGGTTAACCTCTGAACGAGATTTCCCCTTTTTATTATTTACATCTCTTTTCTCAATAATTAAATTTTTGGATTCGCTGAAATACAAAAGAATCTTCTTCATCGAAGGTCTCTCTCCCAATTATATCCATCAGAGGATTTTGGTGAGCCATATCCTCTAGCTGATCAACATTGGGGAGCACTTTTTTGATGTCAATCTTGAGTTCCATATCCTTGAGGGAGAGGTAGTGGATGTTTCTTTCAGCTCGGGGTCCCTCCTCTTCTTGCACAATATTTTTTCTTTTCTTCCTCAAGGGAATTTTATGGGAACTTTCAGTTTTTCCTGAAGGAGGGTTCTTATCTCCTCCTCCGCCTGAAGAAAAGTGGGTCAGTTTCTTAGTTTGTTGGGTCGTTGGAGCACTGCTCTGAGATGTTTTACTCTTTGAAGTGACAGTTGGGGATTGGGCACTCTTATCGTTGGGACCTTTTCCTTTCTGTTTGTATGACTCATTGGTGTTGAGTATTGTTTCCATGTTTCCAGTGTCACAAGTGGAAGTGCCCGAATCATTATCTCCATCTTCATTTAGAATAGTATTAATAAAAGAATTGTTGAAGCCAATTTCCAGTATATTTTCTACAAAACTTCTTCTAGGGTCGAACCTTTTACCCTTTCAGCATATCTTAGATTCAGGATGTGGAAGGGACCTACAAATTCATCAATATTTTTCATATTTATGAATATGAAGTCCCCAACTTTCCAAGGCAGATGTATGAATTGTTTTTTTCTCTTTTCATGGAAAAAATACAACCAATAGTTGTATTGCCTTGCTATTTTAGTAACAAACATTTTTCCAGATATGTGGCATGGAAGGAAGGAAGGATTTTTCTTAGAACCGAAAATCCTTATGACATTATAATTCTCCATTTGTTCTAGTGTCCCCTTCCTATATAGGAACATACTTTCCCGGTCAGACATCCAGGGGGTTTCCTTTCCAAACAACAAACCTTTAAAAACTGAGACAAATTCATTAAAAACTTCATAAAAATGTTGGGAGTCTTTGGGCCTTCATAATGTTTGATACCATAAGGTTACCGGGTCGAATTCACAATTTACCTTCTTACACACAGATAATCTCGAAACTGACAGCAATGTGCTATCGTGAAAACCAAATAAGAGGACATAAATAATTTCTTCTCCTTCTTGTATTGTGACAATTGGGAAGAGATTTCAACGGAAATCAACTTTCCCCAATCGAAGATGGCCTGTTCCTTGGTCGTAAAGTATAAAATGTAAATAATCATGTGGGAAATGTTGGTTGTAGTTTCTTGTCCTATTACCCTTGTGAAAAGCCAAGAAATTTCACAGAAAGGATTTTTAAATGCGCCAACCTGCAGTCTCGTGATGCCCTCGAGGACGGTCGTTGAGTTCTCCAGGAACTCAAGTAAGAGGTCGAACCTATTGTCATGCTTCTTTAGAAATTATCTGCAATATTCACCCTTGAAGGTAAGCGTTGGTTTAGGAAGTCTCAACATCTTACCAAATACCTAAGGGGAAAGAGAGACAGGGGAATGGTCCTGCAATTGAATGATACACTAGTTTGGAATGTATCTCTCGGTGCACCAGGAAACCAACTCCTTACAGTCAAAAACCTTTGGGACGTAGCCTGCATGAGCTATTCCAGATGTCCAGATTACTTCCTTTTGGGAATAAGGGGATGAGTAATAAGAATATGCTCTGGACCACTGAAATTTCTGGTCCTCACGCATGATAATGTTCAATGTATCTCCACAGAACTATATTCGAGTTTCTACCATAAGTTGACAAAAATGTACCTTTTTTCCAGATAATGTTTAAAATGAACGCTTGAGAGGGACAATGTACTCCTTCGCAAATATTGGTTTAATGCATTTTAATAGGAGATCTCCTCGAGCCCTTTTCTCTTTAATGAACATGTTTATAGAACTTGCATGATAAGTTGTTAGTATTAAAGAATACTAAATGCATGTTGGGAAGCACGCAAGGTGGTGGGCATGGATGGGAGAGAAATAGGATTTGAGGATTTTGTGAACCTGAGAACCCGCGATTGCAGAAGGTTGAAAAATGACTAAGTGTTGTAACACGGTCGATCAGACCTAACAAAGGAGATATGAGATACTTAGGAGCTGGAGGGGGTCCAATGGTAAAAATGTATATCACAGATCTTTTGGATGCAAAATGTATATCATGGAACATGGGGTGTGAGAGTTCAACCCCACCAACCCGGGAACTCATGATTGAAAAATCGGCTAAGAATAGGATAGTGTGGCGATCGGTCGAACTCGTGATGCGATGGTGTGAATGGAGATGAGGATGTGCAAGTCCTCCAACTCGGGAACCCGTCATTCTAAAAAAATGACTAATTATAGAACGAGAAAGGGAGAGTAGAAGGGAAAAAAGGAAAAGGGGAAAATGGGTTAGTATAGAAGAGGGGAAAGAAAGTGAGAAAATAATTTGGGCAAATAGAAAAGGGGAGGGAAATTTCAGAAGAGGGAATTCATCTCAACAACAGGCTCCAATTGTGGGTTGATAACCCCCTGTGGGTTGTCAAGAATCCAGAATCTCTCATGACCAGGTTCTTCTGCCCATTGGGCTATGGATTCAGAGTAAGAATATACAAACTAAACAAAAAATAAAATTATGTACAATGAGAATGAAAAAGTCTTAGGAGAATAAACCTTTCAAATGTTTCCCATTGACAGGAAACATTAATCTTTTTTCCCTTCATGTCTTGGATCATATAGGAGTTAAAACAAAATATCTTCTCGACAACATATGGTTTGATCCAGAGTGCTTCGAACACTGTATGCATGGATGACTTCTCCTTGGCCTTGTTCCAAAGTAACACCAACTCTCCCTTATGAAAGTTCTTCACATTTGGGCTCTGATCAAAATATATTTTGACGCTCAGTTGCCTCTGAGAAGTTCGATCCAGGGATTTGCTTCATTCCTCTTCCAACTTCACCAACTAGTTGATTCTCCTCTGGATGGGTGAACTGTCTTCAGTATCCTCGGTATTAACCATAGATATTAATGCGTTGAGATCAAGATTAATCGATATTTTCGCCTCTTTCCCATAAACCAATAGATATGGATGCATCCCTGTGCTATCCTTCGAGGTTGTTCTACTTTCCCATAATGCATTCGTCAGCTTCATATGCCAATTCCTCTGGTTTCTATCAACGGTTTTCTTCAATATCTGCATAAGTTTTTTTCTGTGGATTCAACAAGGATGTTACCTTGTGGATAATAATTCGATGATTGACCCATGATGATTCCATATTGTCCATAAAACTGCATGAAATTTGACCCAATGAATATATAACTATTGTCTGTGATAAATTCAGGGACACCAAATCTCGAAAGAATGTTGTCTTTGAGGAATTTGATTAGTTCTTCAGCATCAACCTTCTTTAGCACCACCACTTCCGACCATTTCATGAAATAATCGGTAGTTTCTAGAATGTACATATGCCCCTTTCTAGATTTTAGATTAATCGGCCCAACAACATTGAGTCCCCATTGGGAAAATGGTTGGTCTACCACAATAGGATGAAAAGGTATCGCAAATTTCTCCATTTTTCCTAAAAACTACTGGCATGACCAACACTTCCTTATTGTGGCATACACATATTTGAATATTGATGGCTAGTAAAACCCTGCTCTAATTATTTTGTGGGCGGTTGTAGTAGGTGCAAAGTGTCCACCACATATTCCCTCATGGAAATATTTTATTAGTTCTTAGGCTTGATTTTCATCGACGCATCTTAGTAGTATACCATAAAAAAAACTTATGAATAGTATGCCAGCAATCAACACGTATTGGTTTTCATTCATCTTTAGTGTCCTTTGCTCCTTGGGGTTCATGGTGAAAGGAAATTGCCCGAACCATAAGTAGAATATAATATCTTTGTACCATTCTGAATCACCTAATGGTTCTCCGACTGAGATTGAAATCATCCCATCGACCGAGTCCCCATTCGCGATGATCTTACATAAACCTTTTTACTTTGATTGCCTTTAGAGGATTAATATTGATATCATATTCTTGTATCGTTTCCAACTAGTTATCCCATTTTCCTTCTCTCAAATGTTGATTTAGAAGTATCTACACTGGTGATGAGGGAACATAAGCTATAACATGGGAGTTAATATATACGTCCAAAAGTGCGCTACTTATTTTACAAGATCCAAGGCTTTCTTCTCAAGTTCTTAATACCTCAACTCATAGTCTTGTAGGGTTTTTCTCAAAAAACTTATCGGGAGTTCTTCTCCGTTGCTATTTTTATGAGTGAGAACGAATGCAACAACTGTCTCTGTAGAAAATGAATAGATAATGAAGTCTCTTTGGAAGTCTGGATTGATGAGGACAAGAGCGGTGTTGATTTCTCCTTTCATATTGTTGAACACTTCATGAGTATATACTTTCCATTCAAACCTCTACTCCTTTTTCAGCAACAGATTGATCAACTTTACAATGCTTGCATAGTCAGGAACAAATCTTTGCAGAAAATTGATTTTTCCAAAGAATGATTGGAATCCCTTCTTGGATGTCAGGGGGTTGAGCTCATTTATTGCTTTAACTCTTTCTGGATCTATGTAAATCCCTTCCTTGCATAGAATATGGCCCAACAACTTTCCTTGAGTCACAACGAACACGTATTTCTTTGTATTCAAAGAAGCATCGTATAATCTACATATTTCAAAAACCTTTATTAAATTATGGATATGATCCTCCCTTTTCTTTGAATGCACCATCAAGTCATCTTGGTAGTCTTCCATAAAATTTATTATCAACCCACTGAATGCATGATCCATGGCCCTTTGGAATGTGGCTCCAACATTCTTCAAACCGAAGGGCATTCTAGCATATGCATATTGTTAGCGATCAAAAAATCACCGGTATTTTGATGAACATTTTTATCAACTCTTCATTTGATTTATTGCTTTCGCCAATCTTTTGGCCAGTGTCTTAATATCGGTTCCTCATCATCTCACGATTGACAATATTTTCCCAACAATCCTTTGGTTTTTCTCTCTTAACCTGCTATGCAAAAAACATAAATTAGTAAGTCCTAGTCTTCAAATATATTTTATATTTGAATAAATATCATAATACTAAAAATATGAGGTATGTGTTTTTAAATGTTCTATGCCTAGGTTATGCCTAAACTACGTATTTCCTAGAATTACTACATATTGTCCAAGCATAGAGTTTTAAAAATCCAAGTCACATGTGCATTTCTTACATAAGCCACCGATCATTATACTAAAGTCAAGCTATGAGTTGCCTAAATTCATAAGCTATGAGTCAATAATGGGAGTCAAACCAAGAGTTAACACGCAGTTTCAATAGGCATTGTCGAGTCGACAGGTCAAGTCAATTTGACAATACATATCCATTAACCAACATATAATCCAAGCCATAAGCCAAATGCAGGCAACTGATAGATGTCAAGGGATTGAGTTTTATTTATGCTTGTACAGGTGTTTAAGGAGCTCCATTTCCAGGTATCAGGCCATGAGGAAAATCCATGAACAGATCGATGCACAGGTGCCCTAAGAATGAAGATAGCTCGTTTTTTCATTAGTTGACAAATGTAAGGAAAGATCTGTCAGATGTTCTCTTATGGATATTCAAGGAAGAAGTTTGTCTGGTCTATAGCAGTGCGTATTGATTTGAAAAGGCGCTGCAATATTGATTTATATATTGATTTAATCATTGGAGGTGTATTTTAATGGAGATTTTTTATCGGACCATAATGTATAAGCCATCAAATCCAAGCTCAAAGGAAATGACTATGAGGATGTGGCAAAGCAGGTTTCCACTCGTAGTTCTAAAGCTAAATCGCACAAGACACAGTCACAATGCAAAAAACAAAATTGAGTCTATGAAGAAGAGATACAGGTCCGAGGCTGCGAGCATAGGCAAATCCTGGCTCCGGATTTTCTTCCTGACCCTTCTTTGCAAGGATGGATGGGTTCTTAAGATGCTCAACTATACCCCAAGCCATGCCTGGTGTGGTGTGTTTTGATAAAGGCGGACAACCTGCACTCACTGATTTGCGAATGCAAGCCTTGCCCAAGGTGGAAATTGGAGATTCAGAGATAACCTTTAAGAAAGTACAAGAAATCTAACCTAAAACGGGAGAATTCATTCAAGGAAATCTGAACTATTTATCTAATAGTGGAAGCAGATGGAAAAATGGAGGACAACAACACCAGTACTCCATGGAGCAAAGTTGCAAATGTGGGAGAGGGTTCTGGAAAGGGCTATTCATCAAAACGCAGGAAGAACTCAAGCAGTGAAATAGCAGAGAGCATTAGATCTTTTCCTGATTTAATCCTCAAGCTTGAGCAGGGACACACTGATTTTTTGATAGAACAACAATTTTGGAGGTGAAGTTCATTTTGGGTTAAAGCAGATCTTTCACCAGCGCAAAGGGAAAATTTACAACCAGATAGCTGGTGAAAGGCAGATCTTTCACCAGCTAACCAGCGGATCATAAGGCAAGTTAGCTGGTTAAAGCACAAAAAGAATTTTTGAAAGCTAAAGATGGAGCAGAGCGATTTTTAAAGGATTTAAAGAGGTTCCAGAACATTAAAAGATTAACTACTTAGTTAGAAAATACTCAGCTGCAGAGATTCATGGGGATTTTGAAAAACACATGTTAAATTAACTCCTAAAGTTTCGACTATGGGTAATTGAAGAAATCCGGCTACAGAAGACAGGTGCCTTTACCTTTTTCATGACAACAACAGATTCCATAAAGTTGATGAAACACAGATGTCAAATTTTGAGATAGAAGACATTTCGAATGCTAGTCTGGCCACTAGTCTTTATTATCTTTTGTCTTAGTTAGTTTGATTTACTATTTTTAGATATAGATCCACATTTTCAGGATCTCAAAAACTGATTGTAAAAGGCTATAAATGCCTAGCTTTTCTAAAAGGAAGGGGTCAATTCTGGATACAATTTTTTGGCTATGTAAATGACTGCTTTTCTTAATACAAAGGACAATTTTCTTTTGTTACTTATATCATTCTTTATCATATACATCTTTAGTCTGTAATTTGATTCATTTCAGTTTATCCATTGAGAACTGTCATCTTCTTGTGTGGCTCATGAGTATGAATCAAATGATTTTCTGCTATCTTGTATGACCCTGCATATCTATGTATTTGGTTATCTTGAATAGTGTTCTTCACACTTTATTTCATTATTGTCACTGATATTTGGTATCTAAAAGCATTGTCTCATTTGAACATATGATTAGTTGTCCGTCATACATCCTTCTTAGTTATCCCATTGTCCCAAACACTTTAATTATTCATAATTTATTAAGTTACCAAGCATCCCTGATTTACAACCTAAGGGAGTTTCTTGGAGGTTAACAAATTGGCACCGTTTCCGGGGAGAGGAGATTGAAGCTCAACTTCCTTGGGATACGACATAGATCCATCTTTGATGATAGACAAAGCTTGGACATTCACTTGGTTGTAATTTTCTATCTAGCGACTCCACATTCAAAGACTCCACTGGGGAGGATCCTGTTGATAAAAGATGAAGAGGCTGAAGTCAAGATCCAGGTATCAGTTCATTATTTTTCTTCATGAACTGTTGTTTTTCTTCATCAGCTCTTTAATTCTTTTCCCTGCGCGTGTAAAGAGAATTATTTTTTGCTTTGTATATTCAGAAAATCATCATCCTTCTTGTATATATCCATCTTTAGAAGAGGAAATTTTGCAGCCCTGCATTGTAGATGTAGATTCGGTAACTTTACATAATCCCATTCACAAATATTATCACTGTATTTCTTTTCCTTCAGAATCTGATCAACCATGTGACCTTGAAAAGATAGAAATTGTTTCAGACCCTATCCAGATCTCGGCCCCTCTAGCCATAATTTCTGAACCTGATCAACAACTTACCATCTCTCATGATCAACCCACAAATTTTCAAGATAAAATCCGGATGAAGATGTTCAAACCTTTACAGCTACCCCATCTTCTTCATCCTTATTCTGATGACTGTTATGAATATCTCCCTTTGTTTTCTGGAGAGAATCAAGCTTCAACCGAGAGACACGTGGAATCCTTTTTGGATTTTGTTGATCGTTTTTCAATTGCACATGAAGATGTGATCATGAGAATGTTTTCAAAATCTTTGATCAAAGATGTTGCTACATGGTTTAAGGGTCTGAGAGATGATTCAATTGGCTCTTGGATTGAGTTCTCTAATGCTTTCCTGAAGTATTGGGGCGAATACAAATCTCTAGATTCTTACCTCGCTGATTTCTATGCTTTGAAACGAGAGCAGGATGAAGCCTTGCCTGTTTTAAATAGAAGGTTTTACCGTGTTTATCATGACATGCCTTCGGAGGTCTGAGCTACAGAAACAGTTGCCATGATATATTATATTATGGGTCTTCATTCAGATCTTGTCCTTCTTCTGCTAGAACAAAACTCTCCATCCTTAACCCGGTTATTTGAAGATTCTCAAGAAGTAGAGGAGAACATTTGTGCTTCTCGAAGGATTCGAGATCGAGATTTCTTTGAAAATCTACAAGCACATGAGCAAGAAGAATGCCATTATACTTCAGATTTTGAGCAGGAGAATAATGAGGTTGGAATAGTTTTAGAACAACAACGAGTATGTGAACTCTTTTTAGATTCGGATCTGAATTTTTCAACAGTTTCAGAGTACTCCAGAGACAGGTATGAATCTGAAGTTTATCATCAATTTGCAAATCAGAATGAATCTATGATAACCAATGATTGCATTGAAAACTACATGTTCCTAGCTGATCATAATCCTTGTCATTTAAACATTGCTCTATCATCATCCGCTGAGGACTTTTATGAAGAAAACAATAAGTATGAAACAGATAAGGAACAACAGTCTGAGGGTGAGTACATTTCATATTTAGAATTAGATTCTTCAGTATGTGCAGATTATTCCGGAGACAGGTATGAGTTTGAATTTCATGACCAATTTGCAAATCAAGAAGAGCCTATGGTAACTGATAATTATATAGGCAACTACATGTTTTCAGTTGATCAAAATTCATATGATGTAAAA
>SNQJ01S0104768.1:12905-25880 GCA_010110895.2 Picea sitchensis
AACTATACACCTCATGTATGTGCCAACTCATCAACTGCTTGTCTCAACCATGACTAGTTTTGGATTAGTCAACAACCCTAACTTGAAATAATAATAACTTTGTACCTGTACTGAATAAATATCTAAAACTGATACACAATGTTCTTCAATGTTTTTTATACAATTCCTCCAAGTGGCACTACTTGGAACCTCTCAGAAAAGGATTTATAGAAAAAATGGCATACCTTACTGAATTCTGTCTTATTCTAGAGAGAGACATTGTAGAGCATGCCCTACATAAATATTTTATGAAATGATGTGAAACTATTATAGAGAATACTAAATCATATACCCTAACCAACACATTTGTACTCACTGAATTTGTATATGTTATGAAGAAGTTATGACGTTTTTACCAGAAACACCTGATTTTGACTAGTTTCAGGACTAGCCACAAACCCTATTTTCCACAGAGTGTAACTCCAAACATACAACGACCCACAAGCTGAATTTTTAACCATATATATTTGGCTATGTTTTCTCACTTTCATAGCAATTTCAGTATCTGAATCATTATAGAAAAAAAGTTATAGAGACAATGGTGAGATGACCTGTAAATAACATACCTTAGAAAGCACCATCAAAAGAATTTATCCTTCCTTGCATTTCGGCCTTCTTTTCTTCACTTTCCTCAGACTTTCGGCTTAGATATCCTTGTTTACCTCATTCACCTATATATATTCAATATCCTTAGGTGTTCCACACCAAAAATGCTCAAGAAGCTCTCACAAGAAGCTCTCCATCAATACTCCAAAATATATTCCCACAAGATGCTCTCCATTGATCCACAAAAAGGATGATCTACAAGAGACCATTACTATCTTATTTATACTTTCATCCTTTAGGTCACTTAACCCATTTTTAGGTCACTTAACCCATTTCTAGGTCACTTAACCTATTTTCCTTATTTTAGGGNCTCTCTACCCCCCTTCCCTCTCTCTGGCCCCTTCCTGTCACACTCTCTCTCTCTCTCTACCCCAATCTTAGTATCCTATTTACAGACATAATTGACCACTCATCGACGTAAGAGAAAAAACCTAGTCTGAGGTCCCTAGAGCAGAGCCCAAGCCATTTGGTATGGTTTTTCCTCATGAGTTTTATGGCTCTGTTCGCCACTAAGATGATTTTCTCCAGAAGAATATGTACAAATACAAATGAAATATGATCTTCATGATTTGGAGCTTGTCACGTTCTACATATCATAGGTAATAATAACATTGAATCCCAAGGACTGGATAACCTTATGACCTTCAAAAGTTTTTTAGTTTCCTGTTTATTTTGGCAAGTTCAAGTTCATGGTGTTATACTAACGCTTTCTTTTTTTTCTTCAGATGACGATTTTCTTCCTGAAGCTGGGAAAGATCTTCTTTAAGGGTAGCCACCACATATTTATACTCCCACATACAATATTGACATTTTGGGCATTGGTTTGAAAGCCATCAACTAGATTCAACCTAAATAATCTTCTCTATGAGACAAATTAACAGATCGATCAACAAGTTGACTCTTATGAAGTGTTTGGACATTAGCTTCATCACTTGAGACAGGGAAAAACCTTAAGAATAGTGTTGAACCCAAGAGGATTTTCCCCTTTTTCATAACCACCAGATGTTTGAACGAGGTTTTTTGAGAAATCATTTCTTAAAATGAAATCATTCAAACAATCCCCTATCTGAGACAATCTATATTCTACCAGGATTCTTAAATCCCCTCCAGTAAAAATTTTAAATTTTGATGAGACTTTTTAGAAGATAATAGGGAAAAATTAATTTGAAACCTATAAACACCATGAGGGGCCGGATATGATAATAAAAGACAAGGTTGTAATGACCCTCACAAGTAGTGAACTACCTAATGATGTAAACCAAATTTCTCCATTCGCTTTACAAATGGGTAACATGCATACCTTTCTTTTGGTAGGACGTTTTCTTGGACTCTAGCAGCTTATTCCATGGAATGGTCTTGACTGGGAAATTATTAGACCATCTTTCCCCAACATGTGACAAATGAGTTGCTTGAGCTGTCAGGGCTTCATCCATAGGGATGTCAAGGTATCCTACGTGAACGATCTTCCCATTAAATGACTATGAGAAATCCTTGGAAACCTTGACATTATGGCCATGGAATATCTGTATAAAAACCACCATCCCACTCTTTGTAGAAGAATAAAAGAATCATCGTACACTTGAAAGGTATCAGAACCAAGGGGTTCAAATCAGACCACCGGTGCCATGAGTAGGTTCCTGAATCCAAAACAAAGAAAGGTTTGAAAGAGATAAGGGCAAACACTCAACTCAATGAGAAATAGAGTGCATGGAATGGATGGAAGATAATACATACTTGATGGAACCGTCTCAGAATAACAACAGAAAGAAGTTATGATGGTCTCAACATGTCTGGTAAGAGGATGAAAACCTAGCTATACCATCGGCCTAGGCTTACTCTTTCATGAGGTAATTGCATAAGGTGTTATTCAATGTATATGGTGATATGAAGGAAAAACGTAAACATGCATGTCACCTATTGAGATCAATTCCCGCTTCCAAAATTTCCCTCCCCTTTTCTATTTTCCTAACTTCTTTTCTCCCTTTCTTTTACCTCTTTTATACTTACCTGTTTTCCCATTTTCCTTTTTTCCCTTCTACTCTCCCTTTCTCATTCTATACTTAGTCATTTTTTTAGAACAACGGGTTCCTAGGTTGGCGGACTTGTGGATCCTCATCACCATCCACATCCTCACATCATGAGTCTGAAAGATGACTGAGCTATCATATACTTAGCCAATTTTTCAATCGTAGGTTCCCGAGTTGGCGTGGTCGAACTCTTCCACCCCATGTTCCGTGATATAAATTTTTCATCCAAAAGATCCGCGATGTACATTTTGACCATTGGACCCCCCCAGCTCCTAAGTATCTCATCTCTCCTTTTTTAGGTCCGACCGACCGCATTACAATACTTAGTCATTTTTTTACCTTCTATAGTTCTGGGTTAGCGGGTTTCCGGGTTCACAAAACCCTCAAATCCTATTTCTCTCATGTTCGTCCCTGCCACCTTCACGTGCTTCCCAACACACATTTAGTATGCTTTAATACTAACAACTTATCATGCAGGTTCTGTAAATATTTTCATTAATGACCAAAGGGTTTGAGGAGATCTCCTATTAAAACACATTAAACTAGGATCTGCGAAGGATTATATTGTCCCTCTCAAGCGTTCATTTTAAACATTATCTAGAGCAAAGGAACATTTTCGTCAACTTATGGCAGCAACTCGAAGACATTTCTGTGGAGATACATTGAACATTTTCGGGTGTGAGGACCAAAAATTTCATTGGTCTAGAGCATATTCTTATTACTCATCCCCTTCTTCCCAAAAGGAAGTAAACTGGACATCTGGAATCGCTCATGAAGGCTGCATCCCATAGGTTTTCTATCGTAAGGAGTTGGCTTCCTGGTGTGCCAAGAGATACATTCCAAACTAGTAGATCATTCAATTGCGGGACCATTCCCTTGCCTCTCTGTCACCTCAGGTATTTCGTAAGATATTGAGAATTTCCGAACCAACGCTTACCTTCAAGGGTGAAGATTGCAAAGAAATTTTAAAGAAGCATGACAATGGGTTGGACCTCTTACCTGATTTCCTGGAGAACCCAACGATTGTCCCCGAGGACATCACGAGATTGTAGGTTGACGCTATTGAAATAATGTAATTGAAAAGTGTATTCTGATTATTATTTGATATATTATTCATTGGATTAATCCCCATTGCGGATTGATCATGTCATCTATTGTAAAGGACCAAATCCCCTTTTGAGGATTGGTCAAAATGTAATTGTAATAGGCAAAATAAGAAGTCGGCCCCAGAATATATTAAAGAGGCCCAGAATATATTAAAGGTGGTTATAACCACCTACATTGAGAAGTCAACCCTGCTAATGAAGAGACACTTCCACACGTGCCAGACTTGTATAAATAAGGAGGTTAGCGCCTCACTTAGACACACACTCACTTGTTCATTTGAGAGACAAGTTTCAAAGCTGCAGTTGGAGAAGAGAAAGAGAGTGAGGCGCATCTTTGGGAGAGGAATGCCTGTACTTTTTTTGAGTTATCTCTTGGCATTGTATTGGCTATCTATAATAAGGAAGTTTTGCTATTTTTTTCTGCCCCATGAGGGTTTCCCAGGATAAATGATGTGCCTCTTGTGATTGTGTATTTCTCAGTGATCCTATCTTATATTATTTTTATTTATTGAAATGCAAAGAAATCTAATAGTATATTAAACATTAACATGGTATCAGAGCTAAGCTGAAGAGATCATCTTTCACAAGAGAAAGTGAAAAATGTCATTATTGTCGTACATGCAAATTAGGGATTTTTGTTGGTGAGGTATTGCAGCCCTAAAACCATCTAGAAAAGTTCACCCTACCCCAAGGATCATTTTGGCACCTTCAATGCACCTTTTCAGTGGCTAGATCTCCTGGAAAGTGAAACCCTAGTTTCACAAAGTACCAGAAGTACCAGAAAGCCAGAGAACCAGAAGTACCAGAGTACGAGAGGTACCAGAAAACTAGAAGCACCAGTCTAGAAATATGAAAATCAAGTTTGGAGGGGTAAAAGTTGGATTTTCTCAGATCCAAGAACACCAAGATACTCGCCTCAGCCAAGCGCACCTCCTGGTAAGTTCAGAATTTGATTTTGAGCACTTTCATTTTTTGGACATTTTCCCAACTTCAGGTAGAAGATGTCTACAAGCGTTAAACTTATTGACAAACTAGAAGGTGTGGAAAAATTATGTGCATAGAAGTATAGGATTGGTCTCATTCTTGAAGAGAATTACCTAGCAAGATTCATCAAAGAAGAAGTGTTGGAGCCTGATGATGCTGCAGGGAAAGCAAAACACCAAAAGGACACAATCAGGGCCAAAAGAATCATTGTAGATTCAATCAAAGATCACTTGATTCCCTATGTGTCATCAAAGAAGACTTTTAAAGAAATGTTTGATGCCCTAAATAGACTATATGAAGGAAAGAACATAAACCATAAGATGAATCTTAGAACTCAACTCAAGAATACAAGAATGAAGAAAGGAGAATCAATCCAAGAATACTTCTCTAGAATATCCCAATTGAAAGAACAACTAGAAGAAATTGGAGATACTATAGATGAAGACGAACTTATAATGACGGCCCTAAATGGTCTCACAATACCTTGGGATGCATCCATCCAAACTATTTGTGCTAGAATAGAGAAGCTAAAGTTTGACGGTCTATGGGAAGAATGCATCCAAGAAGAAACAAGAGTAGCTAACCGAGAAGCGTTACTAGCAAGAGATGATGATCAAGCCCTATCTACTCACACCAAAGGAGGAAGGAAGAAGTCTTACTTCCATAAAGAGACTTATAAAGAGTTTCAACCCCCAAACAAATTCTGTCATAAAGAATCTCATCCAAGGAGATTCCAGAAGAAAGGACAACGTAATGAAAGATATTACTCATCTGTACAATGCTACAATTGTGACAAGATGGGACACATTGCAAAATTTTGTCCAACTAGACAAGAATAAACAAGAGGAATCAAAAGATGCACCATGCCCATGCAGTTGAAGATGAAGAGCCACCTGCAAAGATGTTAAGAGAAAAAATTAAGGACCATGTCTTAATCTCAACCCTCTCAGGATCGGTAACACCTGGAGAGGACACTTGACTCATTAATAGTGGTGCCTCCAAACATATGACAGGACAACCATATATTCTCTCTTACATTTTAGAAAAGAAGTTTTCTCAGAAAGTGACACTTGGAGATGATTACCATTATCCCATCAAGGGAGTGGGAGAATCAAACTACAAACTGAATTCAGGGAATTCAATGAAGATGAAGGACGTACTCTATGTACCAGGTTTGACAAAGAACCTACTCTCCATTTCAGATTTAGAAAAGAAAGGCTTCAGAGTTTCCTTTATAGATGGAGAAGTTCTTATGTGGGCTAAAGTAGAAACCATGAAAGAAGCAATCATCATTGGAAAATAAGAAGGTGGCTTGTATAAGCTAAAGGGTCACTTAGAAGCTTCCATGACCCACACCATTGAGAATCCATGTGAACTTTGGCATAGAATATTAGCTCACATCAACTATAAGGCACTACCATACATATGAAAAGATGTCACAGGTCTACCAGAACTCAAGGTTGACCATGAAGGCATGTGCAATGGATGTGCACAAGGGAAGAACATCAAGAACCCTTTTCGAAGAGAGACAACAAAGTAGAAGGAGTCCTAGAACTCATTCATTCAGATGTGTGTGGCCCAATTCCATCGTCCTCCATTAGTGGGTATGTATACTATGTATCATTTATTGATGATTATTCTCGTAAGACCTGGTCGTATTTCTTGAAATCTAAAGATGAAGTATTCAACAAATTCAAGGAATTCAAAGCCTTGATAGAGAATATTTCTAAAAGAAAGATCAAGATACTTAGGTCAGATAATGGAGGAGAATACACCTCAAAAGATTTTGTGAACTTCTGCAAAGATGTTGGGATCAAGAGGGAACTCACTACTCCCTATAATCCTCAATAAAATGGTGTAGTTGAAAGGAATAACATAATGATAATGGAATCCATGAAGACCATGATTGATGATCAAGATATTCCTATTTGCTTATGGGAAGAAGCAGCAATGACAGTCGCATATGTGAAAAACCAATTGTCCTATAGTGCACTTAGGTTCAAGACCTCGGAAGAGATGTTCACCGGAAAGAAGCCAGAGGTAAGCCATCTCAAAATATTTGGCTGCCCAGTATTTATACATATACCGAAAGAGAAGAGAAACAAGTTGGAAGCCTCAGGAAAGAGGGGAATATTTGTGGGATACTGTGAGGTCTCCAGGGCCTTCAAGATCTATATACTAGGTCACCGTCACATTGAGATCATCAGGGATGTGACCTTTGATGAAGATGCAACGCTCAAGAAATTGAGAAGATGTCAGCTTGAAGAAGTATATGAAGAGGAACCTGTAATCCCCATAATTTCAGATTTAGTGAGGGAGGTTCCCAGAGCTGCTGGACCAGTGAGGGAATTCGTAACTTCCCCTGATGAGGAAATTCTAGAAGATCATGATGTAGTAGAGTTTCAAGAACCTCCTCAGATGGAAGGAATTATGATTGATATGGGTGTCGACCCCGACATTATACTGTGAAGAGTACAAAGGAAGATGGGGGGATTAAATATTGATAATAAAGGAGCTTCCAACTCAAGAAAGAACAAAGAATTCAAACCTCGAGTAGCTCAGAATCAAACGACAGGAGGCAAATTTTCCAAAGGAACCATACCTGACGTAAAGGTTGACCTTGTGGCGACGCAAGAAACTGAGAAAAGAATTGAAATTGCACAAATGAATAGAACCATCAAACAAATGCAGAATGAGATAACCAGACTAAGAAGGGGATATAATTACATGCCAAACCCAAGAATTCCAATCTCTGAGCAAAGGAGGAATCCTCCCCCTGAAAATAGAGTGAGGTTTGAGGATACTGATAACCCGCAGAGACCAAGGGTTCCCATATAACCTACTCCAAACGTGACTGTTCTGCATGATGTCTATGACGATAAATTAATTGAGAAAGAAAAGTATTACTTACTTGATGAAATCTTTGAAACTGTGTAGATGGACGAATGCGAGACATCCATGTATATATTTGGATAGGGAAAAAATGATCCTAACTTGCAAGAAAATGTCACCCATACAAGAGAGTTTGTAAATATACCAAAGAATAAAGGCGACTCTCACAAGGAAAAAGAAAAAGAAAAAGAAAAAAGAAATGAAAAGTGTCGAATGAGAAAGTGAGAGATGGAAATGGAACCAAAAGGTAAAACCTGGCATCAAGCTCCACTCAAATGACGTATAATGTCGTGGAGGACCTAAGTAAATTGAGGATAAATATGCATTTTACGGAAGTGGTGAATATTCCTCAGTAAAGACCAAACATTTTGAAGTTGTTGTATGATCCATTGGAAAGAGATGAAGTTATCGTTACCAGTCCAAAACAAAGCCAGAGCCCATAAAAGTCCGATATGAGAGGTAAAATTCTTCCCTTCTACATTTCAATTGAAAATCATGATGTTGCATTACATAATTGTTTAGTTGACACTGGCGTGAAAAATAATATAATTATGCTTGTGGTCATGGAGGCATTGGGCATGAGGTGCACTAAGTATTATGAAATCAGTGAGAGCATATATGAAATTGATTCTAGAAAAGTGACAGCGTAAAGAGAAATCAAGGATTTTTATGCTTGGATTATAGCAGTCCCCATATCATTACAATTTTCAATATTATTGTGGTAGAACTTCCTCCAACATATAGTGTTGTGTTGGGAAGAGACTGGACATCCATGATCGGTGGATATATAATGAACGATGAAAGTTGTATGATGATACCAAGAAAGGAGGGATCGATGATTAAAGTACTGTGAACCCATAAAACCCTTCTCTTTCAACAAGAAGGACAATGAATTAATGGAAGATTATATAGATGTCAGGATTGGATACTATGTTATCCTAGAAGCACAATGAAATTCTAGAGAAATTTCAAGGCTTGGGGAACCAAGAATGTTTGTTTGAAGGGTACTAGAGGATGTCATTTGATGGAGCATGTTCTAAATCTGGGAATGGAGTTGGAATTGTTCTTTTGAGTCCAAATAAGACTATGCATCCCCATGTTGTAAGACTGGAGTTTTCATGCACAAATAACGAGGCATAATATGAATATTTGATCTAGGGGATGATCCTTTAACATGAAATGAAAATAGAACATCTTGTTGTGACTGGAGACTCAAAGTTGGTCATCAATCAAGTTACCCAAAGGTACAAAAGAAAATGAAAGACTTAAGTTGTATTTCAAAAGAGTTAACGAACCAATGGAATCTTTCAACTCCTTCAACATTTATTTCATTTCGAGCAACAATAATCACAAGGTTGATTCACTA
Source organism: Picea sitchensis (assembly GCA_010110895.2). Classification (NCBI taxonomy): domain Eukaryota; kingdom Viridiplantae; phylum Streptophyta; class Pinopsida; order Pinales; family Pinaceae; genus Picea; species Picea sitchensis. The sequence goes on from SNQJ01S0104768.1 coordinate 21,926, forward strand.
GCCTTGGAGGCCTCATTATCAAACCTAGACGATGTCCAAAGCAAAACATCTTTCCAGGTAGAAAGATATTTTCGACCATCCGTGCCTAATAATGTTGAGTACTTATAAGTATTTGAGAACGATGAACTGTTGGAATTTTTTTTGTTAAACGATGATGATGAAGAAGATTATAGCTCATATGCCATCCCTAAACACTCTATACAATATGGATTTTTTTTACAAAAGACAATCATGCCAAGAATCTCCTTGAGGAGGTTTCAGTTCCAAAAGTGAAAGAAAGGAGAAAAGTCAATATTGGAATGGACAAGTCCCCAAAATATGTCAACTTGGGAGTTGATTGCACCACTGAAGAGGTTGATCAATATGTTTCCTTATTCAAAGAATATATTGATGTGTTCGATTGGACCTATGATGATTTGAAATCCTACGATAAAACTATATTCCAACATATCATTCCTTTGAGGGAAGAAGTGAAACTAGTGAAACAAAAAATAAGGATGATGAATCCCAAGATGAAACCTCTAGTAAAAATCGAATTGGAGAAGTTGAAGAAGCCAGGGATAATTTATCCTATCAGACATTCAGTCTGGATTTCAAATCCAATGATTGTAAGGAAAATGATCGGGGAAATCCAGATGTGTGTTGACTTCAGAGACCTTAACAAAGCAAACATAAAATATAATTTTCCTTTTCCTAACATGGAGTTTCTTCTACAAAAAGTTATTGTATCTTCCTACATGTCCATTTTGGATGGTTTCTATGGATATAACTAGGTCTTGGTGGCTTAGGAATATAGGGAAAAGACAACATTTATCACACCATGGGAGACATATGTGTTAACCTCCAAGAAACTCCCTTAGGTTTTAAATCAGGGATGCTTGGTAACTTAATAAATTACGAATAATTAAAGTGTTTGGGACAATGGGATAACTAAGAAGGTTGTATGACGGACAACTAATCATATGTTCGAATGAGACAATGCTTTTAAATACCAAATATCAGTGACAGTAATGAAATAAAGTGTGAAGAACACTATTCAAGATAACCAAATACATAGATATGCAGGGTCATACAAGATAGCAGAAAATCATTTGATTCATACTCATGAGCCACACAAGAAGATGATAGTTCTCAATGGATAAACTGAAATGAATCAAATTACAGACTAAATATGTATATGAGAAAGACTGATATAAGTAAAAAAAGAAAACTGTCCTTTGTATTAAGAAAAGCAGTCAATTACATAGCCAAAAAATTGTATCCAGAATTGACCCCTTTCTTTTAGAAAAGCTAGGCATTTATAGCCTTTTACAATCAGTTTTTGAGATCCTGAAAATGTGGATCTATATCTAAAAATAGTAAATCAAACTGACTAAGACAAAAGATAATAAATACTAGTGGCCAGACTAGCATTCGAACTGTCTTCTATCTCAAAAGTTGACATCTGTGTTTCATCAGCTTTTTGGAATCTGTTGTTGTCATGAAAAAGGTAAAGGCACCTGTCTTCTATAGCCGGATTTCTTCAATTACCCATAGTCGAAAGTTTAGGAGCTAATTTAACATGTGTTTTTCAAAATCCCCACGAATCTCCGTAGCTGAGTATTTTCTAACTAATTAGTTAATCTTTTAATGTTCTGGAACCTCTTTAAATCCTTTAAAAATCGCTCTGCTCCATATTTAGCTTTCAAAAATTATTTTTGTGCTTTCACCAGCTAACTTGCCTTATGATCCATTGGTTAGCTGGTGAAAGCTCTGCCTTTCACCAACTATCTGGTTGTAAATTTTCCCTTTGCGCTGGTGAAAGCTCTTCTTTAACCCAAAATGAACTTCACCTCCAAAACTGTTGTTCTATAAAAAACTCAGCGTGTCCCTGCTCAAGCTTGAGGATTAAATCAGGAAAAGATCTAATACTCTCTGCTATTTCATTGCTTGAGTTCTTCCTGCGTTTTGATGAATAGCCCTTTCCAGAACCCTCTCCCACATTTGCAACTTTGCTCCATGGAGTACTGGTGTTGTTGTCCTCCATTTGTCCCTCTGCTTCCACTATTAGACAAATGGTTCAGATTTCCTTGAATGAATTCTCCCGTTTTAGGTTAGATTTCTTGTACTTTCTTAAAGGTTATCTATGAATCTCCAATTTCCACCTTGGGCAAGGCTTGCATTCCCAAATCAGTGAGTGTAGGATGTCCGCCTTTATCAACACACACCACACCAGGCCTGGCTTGGGGTATAGTTGAGCATCTTAACAACCCATCCATCCTTGCAAAGAAGGGCCAGGAAGAAAATCCGGAGCCATGATTTGCCTATGCTCGTAGCCTCGGACCTGTATCTCTTCTTCATAGACTCAATTTTGTTTTTTTCACTGTGACTGTGTCTTGTGTGATTTAGCTTCAGAACTACGAGTGGAAACCTGCTTTTCCACATCCTCACAGTCATTTCCTTTGAGCTTGGATTTGATGGCTTATACATTATGGTCCGATAAAAAATCTCCATTAAAATACACCTCTAATGATTAAATCAATATATAAATCAATATTGCAGCGCCTTTTCAAATCAATACACACTGCTATAGACCAGACAAACTTCTTCCTTGAATATCCATAAGAGAACATCTGACAGATCTTTCCTTACATCTGTCAACTACTGAAAAGCCAAGCTATCTTCATTCTTAGGGCACCTGTGCATCGATCTGTTCGTGGATTTTCCTCATGGCCTGATACCTGGCAATGGAGCTCCTTAAACACATGTACAAGCATAAATAAAACTCAATCCCTTGACATCTGTCAGTTGCCTGCATTTGGCTTATGGCTCGGATTATCTATTGGTTAATGGATATGGATTGTCAAATTGACTTGACCTGTCAACTCGACAATGCCTGTTGAAACTGCATGTTAACTCTTGGTTTGACTCCCGTTATTGACTCATAGCTTATGAATTTAGGCAACTCATAGCTTGACTTTAGTATAATGATCGGTGGCTTATGTAGGAAATGCACATGTGACTTGGATTTTTAAAACTCTATGCTTCTACAATATGTAGTAATTATAGGCAATACGTAGTTTAGGCATAACCTAGGCATAGAACATTTAAAATCACATACCTCATATTTTTAGTATTATGAGATTTATTCAAATATAAAATATATTTGAAGACTAGGACTTACTAATTTATGTTTTTTGCATAGCAGGTTAAGAGAGAAAAACCAAAGGATTGTTGGGCAAATATTGTCAATCGTGAGCTGATGAGGAACTCAGATTAAGACACTGGCCAAGAGATTGACGAAAGCAATAAATCAAATGAAGAGTTGATAAAAATGCTCATCAAAATGCCGGTGATTTTTTGATCACTAACAACTGGCTCCAACTGGGATGGAGACCTCCCTGCGAGGTTTCCAAGAACCTAGTAGTTCCAGTATCCTTTAGCATTGGGCATGGAGTCATCTGGCTGCCTTTGGCATTGGGCATGGAGTCATCTAGCCTATGCAACTGTTCCCCTGTAACTTGCATGCATCCCAAGCTTATTCATGAAATCACAGCTGGAAAAGATCAAACTGCTCGCATGACGAGCTTATTCCTCTACCTACCCCTACACTAACCATCTCTGCCATTTGTTAAGTGAATGTTGATTTCCATAGAAGCCATCCAAGCAATTTGAACACTGAAGAAATCTTGTCTTTATTACTGATTAGAAAATGATGTTGAACATGCAACCACAGTGACAAGGAGCTTTTTAGGAAATCATACTTACCCAGAAACACTGGCAAGCTAAGGAAATCTGAAATTTTCAGGTTCTTTGAAAAGTATAGATCCATAAAAACTGCTACTGGATCCTTGAAAAGAAAATAAGAAACATGCTTCTCCTCGGGAAACAGATGCATGTCCATGGTAACCTCTAGCTCAGCCATGATTGTTTCTCTATAAGAGGACTGATCTTCTTCTTGTCCCTTTGAGATCAG
>SNQJ01S0104768.1:25930-43036 GCA_010110895.2 Picea sitchensis
GAAATGTGTTTTGCTTGAATCCAAGGTTGATTAGTCATCAACTAAATTCATTTATGGGTTGGTTTATTTCAAAATTAAGTAGTGGATGGTTTGTTAATGTTATGAGTTTCATTATAGTTGCCCAATTGTTGTTGATGAACATGACACATTCATTTCTCTGTGAAAGACAGGGTCTGGGTGGTGAGATGAAGCAGGAGTTTGAAATAGAAAAGAGTGCTAATTGAGTTCATTACAGTTATCCTCCCTAGTTCTTATTTTCTCAAGTGACTGTCAAAAATAAAAGACTAAATAAATTCTAAAGAAAAAAAAAATCATATACAGTGTCAACAGATTTCAACATTTATGGATTTGGGGTGGCTGGATTACCTTCCCAGCCAGCCAAAATTTGAACGGTAGGGTCCTTACTTACTTCTTGGTAGAAAGATTCTTTTGAGGGCGGTTGATGATAGAGTTGTAGCCGGTGTCCATTGACCCGAAATGGATATCCAGACTCGTCGATGGTGCTTAACGTGATTGTTCCATTATCATGTACTTCATTGATTTCGTATGGTCCCAGCCACCGTGTCTGTAATTTTCCCAGGAAATCCTGAAATCTAGAATCATAGAGGAGCGCCCAATCACCTTTTTTAAATGATTTTTTCTTGATATGCTTGTCATTCCAGGTCGTTCTCTGTTGTTGAATAATAGTTGTGCGCTCTACAGCAGACAGGTGTGCTTCATCCAATTCGTTGAGTTGTTGAAGGCGTTGTTTATGTGCTTCTGTAAGATCTAGTCTTATTTCCTGGGCCATCCTTATAGTCTTGTTTTCAAACTCGATTAGGAAGATGGGTTATTTTCCATAAACTAAATGATAAGGAAAGTAGCCAGTGGTATTATGTCATCTTGTGTGGTAATCCCATAAGGCATTTGGGAGCTCAGAAGCCCAATTCTGTCTGTTTGTTGAGACAGACTTTGTCAGGATTGCCTCCAGGACTTTATTGGTGCTTTCTACTTGCCCATTTACTTGTGGATGGCATGGAGAAGTAATTTTGTGTTTAATATGATAATTATCCAGGGTGGTGGTGATTCTATGAGCTGTAAATTGTGACCCCCCATTAGTAATTACCTCTCTTGGTAGTCCATAGCGTATGAATAATTTGAAAATAAATTTGATGACTACTTCTTATGTTGCATTTGGTAAGGCTTCTGCCTCTACCCATTTAGTCATGTAGTCCATTGCAACTAGAATATAGGCCTTCTTATTTGACTTTGGATTGAAGGGGGCAACGAAGTCTAGTGCCCATCTCTCAAATGGTTCTGCAACTACTTGTGCTCTCAAAGGCATTTCATCAGCCTGACCTGGTTTTCCCATCCATTGACAACTATCGCAGGTCTGGACATATTTCTTCACGTCTCTGAATATTGAGGGCCAATAATAGCACATCTGCAAAATTTTGTGTCCAGTCCTGCAATCTGCAAACTGCCCACCACAGGGCTCATCATGTCTGGATTTTAGTATGTCGTAGATTTCGTCATCTCATACACATCTGTGGATTTGGAGATCATCTCCTGTATGGAAGAGATATCCGTTGATCCAGGTGAATCATGCACTACACTGGACGATCAGTTTTCTTTCCCTTGATGAAATATGTGTCGGTAATCTTTCCGCTGCCAGATAATTTTCCACATCAGTGTACCAAGGTGGCTTTGTAGTAACGACAAACAGATGCTAGTCTGGAAATTGATCTTCGACTGTTAAGGAGTCGTCTCTTTTGGGTATGCAGGATAGGAAGTCTGCGACAATATTTTCTCTCCCGCGTCGATCTTTGATGGTGATATAAAATTCTTGCAAAAGTAATAACCATCGAGGGACCCGTCCATTAGCAATTGGTTTATTAGCTAGATATATGATAGCAGAATGATCAGTATACAGAATAACCGGATAGCCTGTTATATAATGACGAAATTTATTGATGGCATGTATAACAACTAAAAACTCTTTTTTTGTTACTGTATAATTAAGTTCATATAGAGTAATATTCTTGCTAATAAAATAAATGGTGTAGGGTTTCTTGTCTTCTTCCTGTCTGAGGACAGCGCCTATGGAAATATCTGATGCATCGGTGGAGATTTGAAATGGTATTTTCCAATTTTGTCCCCTCAACACCGGTGTTGTTGAGATCAACTTCTTGAGTCCTACAAATGCCACATCACACTTGTCAGACCACTGAAACTCTACATTACCAGTCAAAGCATGTAAAGGTGCAGAGGTTCTTGCAAAATTTTCCATAAATCTACGATAGTATCCTGAAGCGCCAAGGAAACTACATACCTCAGTTTGAGTGTGTGGTGAAGGTAGATTAAGGATTACCTCTTTTTTTGTTGGATCTACTCTAATTCTGTCTACGGAGATATAATGCCCTAGTAACACACCTTCTGTCATCATCATGTGAAATTTTTTGTGGCTTAAACATAACCTGGTCGCAATGCACCATTCTAGTACTTTATCTAGATTATTCAGTTCTTGATCGAAGTCATCGCCATAAGGAGTGAAATCATCCATATAGACTTCAAGTCCTTCTCTCATCAGATTGTTGAATATGCTCAGAATGGCCCTTTGAAAAGTGGTTGGAGCATTACAAAGTCCAAAGGGAAATACTTTGTATGCAAAAGTGCCATAGGTGCATGTGAATGTAGTTTTATCTTGATCTTCTGAGGCAATCTGGATCTGATTATACCCACTAAAACCATCTAGGAAAGAAAAGAATTTCTTCCCTGCCAAAGTATCCAGGCCCTGATCAATGAAAGGCAAAGGGAAGTGGTCTTTTTGAGTGGCTTTGTTAAGTTCCCTATAGTCAACACAGATTCGCCATTTCCCATTTTTCTTTGGGACAATCACTAATGGGGAAACCCACTGACTATCTGAGATGGGATATATAAAATCTACGTCCAACATCTTTTGTAATTCTTCTTTAACGATATCCCTGAGGTGAGGATTCAATCTTCTCTATGGCTTTCGGATAGGTCGGGCATCTTTTTCAACATAAATGTGGTGTGTGCAAAGTTGCGGATCAATACCTTTCATATCAGAGTACTCCCAGGAAAAAGCTTGTTGGTATTTGGAGAGGCCTTGTATTAGATTTTGTTTTTGTTGTTCATCTAAATTGACATTGATGTTCAGAGACATTCCTGGTGCAATCTCGACGGATTTGATGTTATGAACAACTGTAGTTGAAATTTGTTGTTCCATTAAGTCTTCCAACAGGTCTCCCTGTGTTTCACAATCTAGAACAGCTCGGAGCATCTGGCAGGTTGGGTTGTTCATGGTGGTTGGGTTATTAATAAACCCACTGATTACATCATCATCTACCTGGTTTTTAAGTCTGATGGCTTCTAAGAGCATGAGAGGGGCTCGCAAATCTTTTTTTGGGTATCGTGATGGTGGCAATTTTGGATATACAAAATTTGGGCTTGGCTTGGAAGGAGGATATAAGATGAGATTCTTTGTGATACCCCCTCTAGTGATTGTCATATTACTTGTTCGACATATTATGTATGCATCTACTAATGCGAGCCATGGCCTACCCAGTATCAATGGATTCCCTTTAAGTCCACTTCTTGGGTTGATGATGAGGAAGTCCGTCGGATATTCCCAATAGTCGACAGAGATGGCTATATCATGTAATGTGCCAATTGGTCGAACTACCGAACGATATGCCAACTGCAACATTATTACGATGGGTTCTGTTAACCTCCAAGAAACTCCCTTAGGTTGTAAATCAGGGATGCTTGGTAACTTAATAAATTATGAATAATTAAAGTGTTTGGGACAATGGGATAACACATAAGGTTGTATGACGGACAACTAATCATATGTTCAAATGAGACAATGCTTTTAGATACCAAATATTAGTGACAGTAATGAAATAAAGTGTGAAGAACACTATTCAAGATAACCAAATACATAGATATGCAGGGTCATACAAGATAGCAGAAAATCATTTGATTCATACTCATGAGCCACACAAGAAGATGACAGTTCTCAATGGCTAAACTGAAATGAATCAAATTACAAACTAAATATGTATATGAGAAAGACTGATATAAGTAACAAAAGAAAATTTTCCTTTGTATTTAAGAAAAGCAGTCAATTACATAGCCAAAAAATTGTATCCAGAATTCACCCCCTCCTTTTAGAAAAGCTAGGCATTTATAGCCTTTTACAATCAGTTTTTGAGATCCTGAAAATGTGGATCTATATCTAAAAATAGTAAATCAAACTAACTAAGACAAAAGATAATAAAGACTAGTGACCAGACTAGCATTCGAACTGTCTTCTATCTCAAAATTTGACATATGTGTTTCATCAGCTTTCTGGAATCTGTCGTTGTCATGAAAAAGGTAAAGGCACATGTCTTCTGTAGCCGGATTTCTTCAATTACCCATAGTCAAAACTTTAGGAGCTAATTTAACATGTGTTTTTCAAAATCCCCACGAATCTCTGCAACTGAGTATTTTCTAACTACGTAGTTAATCTTTTAATGTTCTGGAACCTCTTTAAATCCTTTAAAAATCACTCTGCTCCATCTTTAGATTTCAAAAAAAAAAATTGTGCTTTCACCATCTAACTTGCCTTATGATCCGCTGGTTAGCTGGTGAAAGCTCTGCCTTTCACCAGCTATCTAGTTGTAAATTTTTGTGCTTTCACCAGCTAACTTGCCTTATGATCCCCTGGTTAGCTGGTGAAAGATCTGCCTTTCACCAGCTATCTGGTTGTAAATTTTCCCTTTGCGCTAGTGAAATCTCTGCTTTAACCCAAAATGAACTTCACCTCCAAAATTGTTGTTCTATCAAAAACTCAGCATGTCCTTGCTCAAGCTTGAGGATTAAATCAGGAAAAGATCTAATGCTCTCTGCTATTTCACTGCTTGAGTTCTTCCTGCGTTTTGATGAATATCCCTTTCCATAACCCTCTCCCACATTTGCAACTTCGCTCCATGGAGTACTGGTGTTGTTGTCCTCCATTTGTCCCTCTGCTTCCACTATTAGACAAATGGTTCAGATTTCCTTGAATGAATTCTCCCGGGTTAGGTTAGATTTCTTGTACTTTCTTAAAGGCTATCTCTGAATCTCCAATTTCCACCTTGGGCAAGGTTTGCATTCCCAAATCAGTGAGTGCAGGCTATCCGCCTTTATCAACACACACCACACCAGGCCTAGCTTGGGGTATAGTTGATCATCTTAACAACCCATCCATCGTTGCAAAGAAGGGTCAGGAAGAAAATCCAGAGCCAAGATTTGCCTATGCTCGCAGCCTCGGACTTGTATCTCTTCTTCATAGACTCAATTTTGTTGTTTTCATTGTGATTTTGTCTTCTGCGATTTAGCTTCAGAACTACAAGTGGAAACCTGCTTTTCCACATCCTCACAGTCATTTCCTTTGAGCTTGGATTTGATGGCTTATAAATTATGGTCCGATAAAAAATCTCCATTAAAATACACCTCCAATGATTAAATCAATATATAAATTAATATTGCAACGCCTTTTCAAATCAATACGCATTGTTATAGACCAGACAAACTTCTTCCTTGAATAGCCATAAGAGAACATCTGACATATCTTTCCTTACATCTGTCAACTGCTGAAAAGTCGAGCTATCTTCATTCTTAGGGCACCTGTACGTCGATCTGTTCGTGGATTTTCCTCGTGGCCTGATACCTGGCAATGGAGCTCCTTAAACACCTATACAAGCATAAATAAAACTCAATCCCTTGACATCTGTCAGCTGCCTGCATTTGGCTTATGGCTCGGATTATTTGTTGGTTAATGGATATGGATTGTCAAATTGACTTGACCTGTCGACTCGACAATGCCTGTTGAAACCGCATGTTAACTCTTGGTTTGACTCCCGTTATTGACTCATAGATTATGAATTTAGGCAACTCATAGCTTGACTTTAGTATAATGATCGGTGGCTTATGTAAGAAATGCACATGTGACTTGGATTTTTAAAACTCTATGCTTGGACAATATGTAGTAATTCTAGGCAATACGTAGTTTAGGCATAACCTAGGAATAGAACATTTAAAAGCACATACCTCATATTTTAGTATTATGAGATTTATTCAAATATAAAATATATTTGAAGGCTAGGACTTACTAATTTATGTTTTTTGCATAGCAGGTTAAGAGAGAAAAACCAAAGGATTGTTGGGCAAATATTGTCAATCGTGAGTTGATGAGGAACCGAGATTAATACACTGGCCAAGAGATTGATGAAAGCAATAAATCAAATGAAGAGTTGATAAAAATACTCATCAAAATACCGGTGCTTTTTTTATCGCTAACAACTGGCTCCAACTGGGATGGAGACCTCCCTGCGAGGTTTCCAAGAACCTAGTAGTTACAGTAGCCTTTAGCATTGGGCATGGAGTCATCTGGATGCCTTTGGCATTGGGCATGGAGTCATCTAGCCTATGCAATTGTTCCCCTATAAATTGCATGCAACCCAAGCTTATTCATTAAATCAACAGCTGAAAAAGATCAAACTTCTCGCATGGCGAGCTTATTCCTCTACCTACCCCTACACTAACCAGCTCTACCATTTGTTAAGTGAATGTTGATTTCCATAGCATCCATCCAAGTAATTTGAACACTGAAGAAATCGTGTCTTTATTATTGATTAGCAAATGATGTTGAACATGCAACCACAGTGACAAGGAGCTTTTCAGGAAATCATACTTACCCAGAAACACTGGCAAGCTAAGGAAATCTGAAATTTTCAGGTTCTTTGAAAAGTATAGATCCATGAAAACTGCTACTCGATCCTTGAAAACAAAATAAGAAACATGCTTCTCCTCGGGAAACAGACGCATGTCCATGGTAACCTCTTTCTCAACCATGATTGTTTCTCTATAAGAGGACTGATCATCTTCTTGTCCTTTTGAGATCAGTGATTGATCATCAATGATTGAAACTTCCTCTTCAGACAAATGTACAAAAGATGATGATAGAACAGATTTTACATCATATGAATTTTGATCAACTGAAAACATGTAGTTGCCTATATAATTATCAGTTACCATAGGCTCTTCTTGATTTGCAAACTGGTCATGAAATTCAAACTTATACCTGTCTCCGGAATACTCTGCACATACTGAAGAATCTGATTCTGAATCTGAAATGTACTCACCCTCAGGCTGTTGTTCCTTATCTGTTTCATACTTACTATTTTCTTCAGAACAGTCCTCAGCGGATGATGATGGAGCAATGTTTAAATGACAAGGATTATGATCAGCTAGGAACATGTAGTTTTCAATGCAATCATTGGTTATCATAGATTCATTTTGATTTGCAAATTGATCATAAACTTTAGATTCATACATGTCTCTGGAGTACTCTGAAACTATTGAAAAATTCGGATCCGAATCTAAAAAGAGTTCCCATACTCATTGTTGTTCTAAAACTGTTCCAACCTCATTATTCTCCTGCTCAAAATCTGAAGTATAATTCCATTCTGCTTGCTCATGTCCTTGTAGATTTTCAAAGAAATATCGACCTCGGATCCTTCGAGAAGCACAAATGTTCTCCTCTACTTCTTGAGCGTCTTCAAATAACCGGGTTAAGGATGGAGAGTTTCGTTCTAGCAGAAGAAGGACAAGATCTGAATGAGGACCCATAATATAATATATTATGGCAACTATTTTTGTAGGTCGGACCTCCGAAGGCATGTCATGATAAACACGGTAAAACCTTCTATTGAAAACAGGCAAGGCTTCATCCTGCTCTCATTTCAAAGCATAGAAATCAGCGAGGTAAGAATCTAGAGATTTGTATTCCCCCCAATACTTCAGGAAAGCATTAGAGAACTCAATCCAAGAGCCAATTGAATCAGCTCTCAGACCCTTAAACCATGTAGAAGCATCTTTGATCAAAGCTTTCAAAAACATTCTCATGATCACATCTTCATGTGCAATTGAAAAATGATCAACAAAATCCAAAAAGGACTCCACGTGTCTCTCGGCTTAAGCTTGATTCTCTCCAGAAAACGAAGGGAGATATTCATAACAGTCATCGGAATAAGGATGAAGAAGATGGGGTAGCTGTAAAGGTTTGAACATATTCATCTGGATTTTATCTTGGAAAGATGTGGGTTGATCATGAGAGATGGTAAGTTGTTGATCAGGTTCAGAAATTATGGCTAGAGGGGCCGAGATCTAGACAGGGTCTGAAACAATTTCTATCTTTTCAAGGTCACATGGCTGATCAGATTTTGAAGGATAAGAAATACAGTGATAATCTTTGTGAATGGGCTTAGGTAAAGTTACCGAATCTACATCTAAAATGCAGGGCTGCAGGATTTCCTCTTCTAAAGATGGATATATACAAGAAGGATGATGATTTTCTAAATATACAAAGCAGAAAATATTTCTCTTTACACGCGCAGGGAAAAGCATGAAAGAGTTGATGAAGAAAAACAACATTTCATGAAGAAAAATAATGAACTGATACCTAGATCTTGACTTCAACCTCTTCATCTTTTATCAACAGGATCCTCCCTAGTGGAGTCTTTGAACGTGGAGTCGCCAGAAAGAAAATTACAACCAAGTGAATGTTCAAGCTTTGTCTATCATCAAAGTTGGATCTATGTCGTATCCCAAGGAAGCTAAGCTTCAATCTCCTCTCCTCGGCAACGGTGCCAATTTGTTAACCTCCAAGAAACTCCCTTAGGTTGTAAATCAGGGATGCTTGGTAACTTAATAAATTATGAATAATTAAAGTGTTTGGGACAATGGGATAACTAAGAAGGTTGTATGACGGACAACTAATCATATGTTCAAATGAGACAATGCTTTTAGATACCAAATATCAGTGACAGTAATGAAATAAAGTGTGAAGAACACTATTCAAGATAACCAAATACATAGATATGCAGGGTCATACAAGATAGTAGAAAATCATTTGATTCATACTCATGAGCCACACAAGAAGATGACAGTTCTCAATGGCTAAACTGAAATGAATCAAATTACAGACTAAAGATGTATATGAGAAAGACTGATATAAGTAACAAAAGAAAATTGTCCTTTGTATTTAAGAAAAGCAGTCAATTACATAGCCAAAAAATTGTATCCAGAATTCACCCCCTCCTTTTAGAAAAGATAGGCATTTATAGCCTTTTACAATCAGTTTTTGAGATCCTGAAAATGTGGATCTATATCTAAAAATAGTAAATCAAACTAACTAAGACAAAATATAATAAAGACTAGTGACCAGACTAGCATTCGAACTGTCTTCTATCTCAAAATTTGACATCTGTGTTTCATCAGCTTTCTGGAATCTGTTGTTGTCATGAAAAAGGTAAAGGCACCTGTCTTCTGTAGCCGGATTTCTTCAATTACCCATAGTCGAAACTTTAGGAGATAATTTAACATGTGTTTTTCAAAATCCCCACAAATCTCTGTAGCTGAGTATTTTCTAACTAAGTAGTTAATCTTTTAATGTTCTGGAACCTCTTTAAATCCTTTAAAAATCACTCTACTCCATCTTTAGCTTTCAAAAATTCTTTTTGTGCTTTCACCAGCTAACTTGCCTTATGATCCGCTGGTTAGCTGGTGAAATCTCTGCCTTTCACCAGCTATCTGGTTGTAAATTTTTGTGCTTTCACCAGCTAACTTGCCTTATGATCCACTGGTTAGCTGGTGAAAGCTCTGCCTTTCACTAGCTATCTGGTTGTAAATTTTCCCTTTGCGCTAGTGAAAGCTCTGCTTTAACCCAAAATGAACTTCACCTCCAAAACTGTTGTTCTATCAAAAACTCAGCATGTCCCTGCTCAAGCTCGAGGATTAAATCAAGAAAAGATCTAATGCTCTCTACTATTTCACTGCTTGAGTTCTTCCTGTGTTTTGATGAATAGCCCTTTCCAGAACCCTCTCCCACATTTGCAACTTCGCTCCATGGAGTACTGGTGTTGTTGTCCTCCATTTGTCCCTCTACTTCCACTATTAGAAAAATGGTTCAGATTTCCTTGAATGAATTCTCCCGAGTTAGGTTAGATTTCTTGTACTTTCTTAAAGGCTATCTTTGAATCTCCAATTTCCACCTTGGGCAAGGCTTGCATTCCCAAATCAGTGAGTGCAGGTTGTCCGCCTTTATCAACACACACCACACCAGGCTTAGCTTGGGGTATAGTTGATCATCTTAACAACCCATCCATCCTTGCAAAGAAGGGTCAGGAAGAAAATCTGGAGCCAGGATTTGCCTATGCTCGCAGCCTTGAACCTGTATCTCTTCTTCATAGACTCAATTTTGTTTTTTGCATTGTGACTCTGTCTTGTACGATTTAGCTTCAGAACTACAAGCGGAAACCTACTTTGCCACATCCTCACAGTCATTTCCTTTGAGATTGGATTTGATGGCTTATACATTATGGTCCGATAAAAAATCTCCATTAAAATACACCTCCAATGATTAAATCAATATATAAATCAATATTGCAGCGCCTTTTCAAATCAATACGCACTGCTATAGACCAGACAAACTACTTCCTTGAATAGCCATAAGAAAACATCTGACAGATATTTCCTTACATCTGTCAACTGCTAAAAAGTCGAGCTATCTTCATTCTTAGGGCACCTGTACATCGATCTGTTCGTGGACTTTCCTCGTGGCCTGATACCTGGCAATGGAGCTCCTTAAACACCTGTACAAGCATAAATAAAACTCAATCCCTTGACATCTGTCAGTTTCCTGCATTTGGATTATGGCTCAGATTATCTGTTGGTTAATGGATATGGATTGTCAAATTGACTTGACCTGTCAACTCGGCAATGCCTGTTGAAACCGCGTGTTAACTCTTGGTTTGACTCCCGTTATTGACTCATAGCTTATGAATTTAGGCAACTCATAGCTTGACTTTAGTATAATGATCGGTGGCTTATGTAAGAAATGCACATGTGACTTGAATTTTTAAAACTCTATGCTTGGACAATGTGTAGTAATTGTAGGCAATACGTAGTTTAGGCATAACCTAGGCATAGAACATTTAAAAGCACATACCTCATATTTTAGTATTATGAGATTTATTCAAATATAAAATATATTTGAAGACTAGGACTTACTAATTTATGTTTTTTGCATAGCAGGTTAAGAGAGAAAAACCAAAGGATTGTTGGGCAAATATTGTCAATCGTGAGCTGATGAGGAACCGAGATTAAGATATTGTCCAAGAGATTAGCGAAAGCAATAAATCAAATGAAGAGTTGATAAAAATACTCATCAAAATACCGGTGCTTTTTTTATCGCTAACAGGTTCGAAGGAGTCAAAACCAAGGGTATTGCAAGTTTCCATAGTCAGGATGTTGATGGCTGCTCCCAAATCAACTAGTGTATTTGGAAAAGAATAGCCCTGGATCTGAACTGTCACTATGGGATTCCTCGGATCTTCATATTTGACCGGTTCTTGTCTACCTAAAATTAGTTCAGACAAGGCTCCTACCACGCGGACTGTTGATGATGGATCTTTAATTTTTCTGACGGGCTTTCTCCCACATAACTCCTTGATCATTTTTGCATAAATTGGGATGTCTTGAAGAGCTTGCAGGAGTGGAATCTTTATATATAAATTCTTGATTTCCCCTACAATGTCGAAGTTGGGATATACGGCCGGTTTTTCTATAATCAATATTTCGGGGAACGGAGGGGAGGGCGTTGCATCCTTATCAGGATCTTGTGATTCGACTGTGTTTCCCCCCTACTCGATTTCTTCTGCTATTACCACAGTCGAGGGTGTTATTGTTGGTTTTTTTTTATTCTCCTGTTCTTAAAAGACGTTATTTTTTTTAGGAGAGATTATGCGCCCTGATCTCAACCGTGGTTCATTGCACCCTACCAAGCTGGTCTCTCCTTCCCCATTCTCCATAATCTTGATGAGCTGAGCCAGTATGTTATCTGTATTTGGGTGAGGCTGGGTTGGTAATTGAGGGCACAATTGTGATTGCGGGTTCTGGGGAAATTGGAGTGATGCTTGTAACATAGGCTGAGTTTGAGGGGCCATCCCCATGGGTTGGTTGTTTATACCCATGGGGCGCTGCCAATTCTGATTCCAATTTGGGTTTTGGGTAGTCATGTTGGGCAAGTGTAAAGGGTAGATATTGTTATTTGATTTTTTCTAAGATGAGGTGGGATATTGTGAGTTAGGCCAAGTGGAAATTGTTGCTGGCTGATTCTGCCAGGCGGGATTTGCAGCAGGTTGGTTTTTCCAAGTGGGATTTGTAGGTGGGTATTGTTGGGGCTGCTAGTTCTGATTAGTAAATGGTTGACCTTGTCATGCACTACCAGGATCTTTTTGTTGTTTATACTATCCAGAGAAGAACGAGGAAGGGTCTTGTAGTGTATTTCGAAGCTGATTCTGCCATTGACGACGTTGAGCCATCAAATATAACAACTCTGTTTCTTCTTCCTCTTCTCTAAAGACATCTTTCAGTCCAGGGAGCGATGAACATTGTTCGGTGTCATGATATTTGGCGCAAATAGTGAAAACCCAAACTACATCCAAAGGGCAATCCCTTGGAACATGTTTTCTTCTGCACCTATCGAAAAATATGGTCAACGTTTGTTATGCTTCTTGTTTTTTTTTTCTGTTTGGCCTACAATACATCCAATTGTGTAGTCAGAGTGCTCAGAATATATGTTTTGAATTTTTCTAAGAGATTACCAACTTCATCTCGCGTAACACCCCTGCTGGCAGTATTGTTATTTCTAGTGAAGGGGATACGCATCCTGATCTGGTCCGTGAACTTCCTCTTGAGCACCTGATGCACAATAGGACAATGTCATCATAAGTTTCTTGATAAATGTCACCCTTCCCCATTAAATTAAACGTTTCTACCCATTCATATTTCATACCCTTAATCAGAGTTGCCTTAAGTACTTCACCTGGTAACATACCATAGGGTGATCTTTGTAAATTATACTAAAATCTCTCAACATACTCTTCTAATAATTCATTTTCTTTTGTAGTCATTTGAAAGATTTCATCTTTTAAGTCTCTAGTTCTACAATAATCCCGATATTTTGTCAATAAGGCCTGTTTCATCTCATCCCATGAGTTTATAGTTCCACCCCCTAATCCCATAAACCAGCCTAGAGATGCTCCTTTCAAAGTGGAGGGGAACAATTTTAATTTTTGGGGCTCAGAGGTGTAATCATACCCTCTACATAGGACATCAAATTCAAATAAGAATGTGTCTGGGTCTTCTGAGATTAATCCATGAAAGGTTGGCAAGTTTTGTAGGGGAATTGCCTTCATGGGGGCATTGGTGATTGGATCAACTATCGAATATTCCAATGTGGAAGTCTGGGGACGTTGTAGATTTGGTTGCGCCATTTGATCAAAAATATGCAAGAAATATTCAAGGATTTCTTGATCTGGATATTTTATTCGAATTGGTTGGTTATCTGATCCTCTAGGGGATTTGATTTCACTCCCTCTATTTGGGATTTCGAGTATGCCTTCTTCTTTCACAGGAGATTCAGGATTAGGTGGTGGGTCTATCTTATCAATCCCACTGGTTTCTCCTTCTACTTCCTCCAAATTACAAGAGTTTCCCTCTTCTAAAGGGTTGAGGGGTGGAATATATGTGCTTTGAAAGCTTTGCTCAGTCCCTTCAGTTTTTCTATGAATCTCAGCGTGGGCTGTAGTTGGTGAAACTGTCACCTGAGGGATTCGGGTAGATCCTTTTCTAGGTCCAACTGAAGCTTGAGATTATGATTTTCGGATGATGTCATCTATGAAAGTGCCTCTTCCTATAGAATGTGAGATACCCTCTCTAAAGCTAGTTGTTGAACTCCTACCCAACACTTATGTTGAAGAAGAACGTCTATTGTATCTTATGTGATTAGACGAAACTCGACGTGATGCCACTCTAGTAATAGAAGCCTAGAAGAAATGTGTCAAGGCCTAATGTGACAAGCATGTCAAGCCTCGCGTTTTCTCCGAAGGTGATCTTGTTCTTCTCTATGAACAGGATCGAGATGTGTTAGGAGCTAGGAAATTCGAACCCATGTGGCGAGGTCCTTATATTGTTCACTGAGTTTTGGAAAAAGGAGCATATGAGTTGGTAGATTACGATGGTATCCCTTTGAGTGAACCCAGGAATGGGTTGTACTTGAAGAAGTACTATGCATAAATCATATGTGCACAAGTACTTGTATTTTAATTTATCATACTTTTTGTGTGTTACTATAGCTTTCTTTTGTCGTTATCTGGTCTCTGCCCTTATGTGACGTTGCGTTTGATTTCTATATGTCGGAGTCTTTGCTACCCTATATTGGCTTCGCTGATGGCACTAGCCGTAGTACTCAGAACCTTGCTTCTGCTACGTGGGAAATTTACGCCCCTATAAATGAACTTGTCTCTTTGCGAGGTGTGTGCCTCGGTCGTGCAACCAACAACATTGCAGAGTATAGCGCCATTATTGAATTATTGGTTGATGTTATCTCACTTGGAATTCATCATTTGGTTGTGTGACTTGACTCACAGCTTGTAGTACTACAGTTAAGTAATATCTACTCTATTCGAAGTCCTACTTTGTTACGGGTGTATTTGCGAATTCGCCTCTTGGAACGTTATTTTGATCACATTGAATATCAACATATTCCTAGATGTCTAAATACATTGACAGATGCATTGGTTAATTATGTATTGGACAGACATTTGAATCATTTATAAATCAATCACATCAATATTCACACAATATAAGGTAAACCGGTAGAAGTCGTCTGTATATATAACGATCAAAAGAGTTTTTTTACAAAAGTTTGTCTAAAGACCAAAATGTCAAAATTTGAAGCTCATAGCTTCTACAAAGTGACGTCATGGATGACGTTCATGGTAACACACGACTGCTCAAGCAACTCTACGGAGCAGTCAACTCATAGATGTTGATACCCCTACAGTATGACATTGATCGCGTCGTGGAACCTCTTCCAGAGTCATGTTTGGAATATCTGCAGTTAGGCCCTCTAGATTTTGTTCCACCACTTGATAATCCTCAGCATACTATGGTGCTGTCGCTACCTCTCCTCGCCGCTGAATGGGAGAAGTACCAGGAGGTCTGTAAGGTCCAACATCTGTGTTATCAACAAACGATTTTGTATTAGTCTTTGAACGAACATATAAAACAAAAACATTTGAATATGATAAAAATTCACAAAAACATTTAAAAAGAGAAAATGTGTGTACTTCTTACCAAGGTCCCCCCACTGAGCATCCTCTGGTAGTGCTAAATCTGGATCTCCTCGAAAATCCAAGATGGCATAAGCATAGTCGTCAACCATCAACAGTTGTGGTTGAAGCCAGTCAAAGAAAGTATCATCATACTTGATGATCAATCCTGCTACATGTCGGGCCATAAGACGACACCATCTCATCATCCTTGGATCCCTGGGACCCAGTATATTCCATTCAACCTGCAACCTTAGTAATGGGACCCTCTCGAGGAAGGACACCAACAAAGATCCATACCTGAATTGCTTCAGGTTACCTCGCCTACATTTGGTCAATTGTTTTTTTATACTGCGAAGCACAGCATCTGCCCAGTTGAACGCTCGAGGCTCAGTACACTCAATAGCATACTAGAAATAACTCGGTAACGCCATGTGAGGAGTAGAACTCCCATCCATCTGAGCTATAGTGAAAAGGATAGTACGGAGGGTCAAGTCTCGTACCCCCCAGATAGCTACTTTTCCTTTCTTTCTCTCAGCCTCGGGAACTCAGTGTATACGGCAGTACTCACTCATCTGTAGCCCACCACCTCTACTACCGGTCAGGCTCACATAGTACCCATGCCGGGACAATTCGGTCAAAAAGTAAATGTCCTCAATGTCTAAGGACAGTGTGTGGACTCCCACCTGAAATACCTGTTGATCAGGGTCCCACATGCACACCAGGTACTCTAATAGTCTGACTTGGGCCCTCATGCCTGGGATGCGAAAGTACTTCAAGAGCCAACAGTCTCTCAAAGAAGCTATAGTAGGTGGATGATTTTCGGCCATTGCATTGTCTTCTTCATGTTCTCTTTCATGCCATTCAAGCACCATGTTGATAGCCAAATATCTGCATAAGAGACACAACAAGAAGATTAGCAACTATTTTCATGAATTCATTCTCTTTTATTGGCTAAATTTTAAAAACTTTTTTGAGCTTTGCGGTTCTGTTGACGGGTGAAATTGACCGTCCGTCAACTGGGAGAGTGGAACCGGTCCGGGGTTGTCTAATAACCCAAGCCGTTTGGAATGAACCACCCTGACGGGTTTAGCGGCTTCGTTAGCCGATCTAAGGTCCTAAGAAAACGAAAGAAAACTAATCTAAACTAACTAATCTAACTAAAAATAAATAAAACAAACTAAAATAAAAATAACTAATAAACTAATCTAATTAAAACAAACTACTAAACAAACTAAACTAAAACTAATTATTAAAACAAACTAAACTAATCTGACTATTCTATATAATCTACTAATTACTACTATACTAACTCTAATTAACTATTTAACTACTAACTGCAAGATAACTTATTCACAATATGTACAATATTGACAATTTACAGATTTAAATAAAACCTGCAAAACTCATTAATATTCTGCCCTAAGACAGTAAAAGTTATTTTTATTGCTTTTATAATTTTATGAACAGAAATAAGGCAAAAAAATAACTAAACTAAATTACTAATCTAAACTACAAATATGTCTAATCAAATTAACGAAAATAATCGCAAACTAACCTGGATAAATGCTCCAGATTTGCCCTGTGAATGATGACTATGCTAGCAGATCGGAGGAAGGAAACTCACACCAAATAATCCAGAAGCTTCTCGTAAACAATAGCTGCAATGCTCTTTAAGATTGTTTACAAGACAAACAAGACATAAAAATCATAACAATTATATTATTTATAAATATCTACAATTAGGTAAACATGTAATGCAAAGACTTATACAGAATAATCCAATTGATGAAGAAGAGAAATCTGTCATTCATAAACTGAATCAAGTAATTGCTATGTTTTTAAATACTGGAAGAAATCAGATATGGATCATATTAATTAAATCATATCATTTGCACAA